>VCRD01002135.1:84131-98774 GCA_006783055.1 Trinorchestia longiramus
ACACTACTATGCCTACTTGGCTAACATTACACTACTATGCCTACTTAGCTAACATTACACTACTATGCCTACTTGGCTAACATTACACTACTATGCCTACTTAGCTAACATTACACTACTATGCCTACTTAGCTAACATTACACTACTATGCCTACTTAACTAACATTACATTACTATGCCTACTTGATTAACTTTACCATGGTCAACTCGGTTAATAGGAGTGTCAAAAACACATGCTGCGCCAACTTAGTATAATTTGTTAATAATTTGCCTGAAAATTACTGAAACTATTGTTCTCATACAAAAATAATCATAATACTGGGTGACCATAAAGTCTCTTCTAAAATTCTCTCAAAAAGTTTCAACAACACCTCTTTCACAAACAGGATCCCTGGCGTACACAAATGAAAATAATGATTACAAATTTTAATAAACACTGAATACATTAGAACAAATCTGAATAAAATATTTTAGCAATTACATTTGTAATAAATGTTTGAAATGGGAAAGAGACTTAATGAACACCCTGTAGAACTCAATTGGTAATTGGCGTCGTACGGTGATAAATGTTCAGTTGGGTACCGTACAGATTTTCCATAAGAATCAAATACTAATTCAGCGTATCATTTTTAGTATCTATTGAAACTGACGAGGTGTGTGATAATGTGGAGCATATGTTGAGAAGAATCAGTTCTCTTTTATTAGTATATCTCACACCGTGCATTTACCCTCTCGTGGCTACGCCACCTGTGTGGCAAGACTCAGTGTGGCGAGACTCAGTGTGGCGAGACTCCGTGTGGCGAGACTCCGTGTGGCGAGACTCCGTGTGGCGAGACTCCGTGTGGCGAGACTCCGTGTGGCGAGACTCCGTGTGGCGAGACTCGTATTAGACGCAAACATAACTAATCCCATGAGCAGATTGAGCTTCCACTCCAGTTGCTCCGGCAGACACTACATCACCACCTTGGTTGCCTTAAAACACATCGTCTTGCCCAGATTTCATTTCTCTCTACAGTCGCATTAAATTCTCCTGGTTTATGCAAACGGAAGCGCTGTTCACTATGGAAAATAAAGGGAAGTGCACTTGCAGGCGAGGGCGGAAGTTTTCACATTAGCTATATTAGAAGCACGATGATTAATTAATGATACTTAACGAGACACTTATGAACGTGACTTATGATTCAGGGAAATCATATTCTGTTTGCAGTTTTTTAATAGCAATCATGTTTACTAATGTGAAAAATATTTTAGTATGAAGTTTCTACTGTTCAAAACGCCACCACTAAAAATAAACCCCGGAGAGCTTTGTTTATGAAACACGTGCTTGCAACATGTGGAAGATGATGTAAGAATATCACTTGCTGTTGTAAATTTGGAAACAATTTAAATGCAGACGCTATTACAGTATCGAGTTCTTAGCTACATTGAAAGAAGAGAAGGAAGAAATGTTCAGTCGTTTCATAGTCTAAATGCAAAACAGCCAGAGTAATCAAGACAGTCGTCCTGAGCTCACAGAAAGTTTGGCTTTCATTTTCCAAGAAAAGTTGAACACAAGACTGAGCGTCTCGGAAAAGTAATTCAAGCTCCTATCTGAACTGAAAATGACTTCAGTAAAATTAGCGCAATCAAAAACAATTTTACCAGTGGACAGAAATTCTTCAATGCTGAAGAAATTCTTACGCGTTCCGAACTAATAATCAGTTTGGATTTGCAAGTGAGATTCTTTGTTGCTCGGGTCATTAGTTTAATGGTGGCACCCAAACCGAATAAAACTAATCTCTGTTGAATACGTAGTTGAAACATCGCGTACTTTGGAAATTTGAATCAATTTTAGGATCAACAATCCGCAATACATACACTAAAAAACACATGCTGTGGGTATTCTTCCCTCTTTGAAATTGTTCCCAAATACATGGCAAGCTCGTGGTAGGAATAGTTGTACATGGATACATAAAAGCTAAAATATGGACTGAATTTACAAACTTCCTGGATCACAATCTTTTTTGAATTATTGCCTTCATATATGTATTTCACTACCAATGAAATCTTGTTTAACTGTGCAGGGAAACTCTAAAAATAAATACGTTCTATGTCAGTTTGATAAATTCTTAAGTGCATTTGAAATAATTCAGGGCAATAATTTTCTGCCACTGGGGCAGGATTTGCGAAATTCACACAATAGTGACTGCACGGTACGCGCGCGGGTTCAACGTACTCGTAGGCATGTGCCTCATGCATTTTTTTCATAACATTAAAAAATTGAATGTCTTAAAGGAAGGGTAAAAAATCTATACACGCAAATTTACTGCAGTACAAGAAAGTTGACAAAACTTATGTGATGCAGTATGTATGCTTATAATCCACCATAGTACCATCCATTGAGACTGAATACTTTCTAATTGCCTCAAATGAGTTGTATATTTCCTCAATCATGCAAGAAACCAGTGATTCAGCTCACTCAACTATTCTCACCAGCTCAACAGAGAATGGTCTTCTTCAAGTCTTAATTCTATGCTTAGTGTCGTAAAGAGATCTGAATGTATCAGAAGTACTGTAAGTGCTTTAGTGAAATATCAGACACTTCATAAGAAACTGGCGTGCTTCGAGATCCGGAGTCAACAAGTACAGTATATTTAAGGGGTGAAACAGCTCATCGCCCTGTTTTCAAAATCATCAAGGTTGATTCCTACTAGTTATAATAAAGATATGGTTTGCAAGAGGTCAGGTACAGAGTAATAACATGTGTATGTAAGGCACGTCATAAGGCGTACAGACTCACAGCCCGACAGTTCCGCTAGAATTCTACCAGTACGCGTCCAAATTCACGGCTTCCTCATTAGCAAGAACATGCCCGCCAGATTTTGAGGACTTGATAAAACACAAGCGAGAGTCACTTCAAATTAATGAGAATGGTTTCCATAAATGGAATCTCTATACTCCGTGCGAGAAAATTTCCCAATCCTTCGAACGCTTGAAATATTATTAATTTAAAATTTTGTGTTTTTTAAAAGCGTTCTGAAACGTTTTCAGAATCTTTTAATATTCATCCTATAACTGAGAAGTAAGAATTTATTATATTGTAAATTGATTAAGATAAAAATCGTATTCGAGTCATGAACAATTCAGCACGTTGATTAAAAATTTAGAATTGAAGTACTCTACTTTCAGAACGAGACCGAAGCCATCTAATTCAAGTAGATTGGATTTTCTAGCACAAGGTTTTACCAATGTAGCCACAGAGAAAGAATTTTAAAACAGCTAGCATCGCCATAAGGAAATGAAAAAAGTACTTATTATAGCAACAACATTATGACACCAGTAGGAGATAGGGTGCATGATACGCCAGCCGGAAGAGTGATCGATTGGAAATATAAATTGAAAGAAAAATGTTATTAAAATCACAAACAACACATTTGACAAAGTATTGCTGATTTTGCAGTGCCAATTAGGTTCCTCTTCAAAATGAACAAATTCTTCCAATTGCAACGTAGAGGCGAAATCTTCAGAAAAGTTGCTGAAGATATGCATAAATTCCGACTGACACTAATTTCTTATGAGACGCTAGTTGGTCAATGAAGGCTAGTTGGCCAATGAAGGCTAGTTGGCAATGAAGGCTAGTTGGCCAATGAAGGCTAGTTGGCAATGAAGGCTAGTTGGCCAATGAAGGCTAGNGAAGGCTAGTTGGCCAATGAAGACTAGTTGGGCAATGAAGGCTAGTTGGCCAATGAAGGCTAGTTAACCAATGAAGGCTAGTTGGCAATGAAGGCTAGTTGGCAATGAAGACTAGTTGGTCAATGAAGGCTAGTTGTCAATGAAAGCTAGTTGGTCAATGAAGGCTAGTTGGCCAATGAAGGCTAATTGGCCAACGAAGGCTAGTTCAGTGAAAGCTAGTAATTATTACGACATTGACACAAACGGTTGTGCAAGATAGGTGTTTATTCTATGTGAAGTGTTAGAGAAAAATAATCTTACAACACGTACCAATCACGCCTAGTTCACGTGAATGCTTCATCTGCCAGCCGAATAATCGAGGTGAATAATAGTTTTTAGAGTTAAAATTCTGAACGAAATAATTTGATAACAAACGAGTTGGGGCATCGAAAACAGGAAGCTACACATCACGCCTTTGGAGAGGAAGCACTATCTACAGCTACCATTTTTTCTGTTTGTTTCGCACAGTTTCATTCATTCTGTGTTTAGTTTCGGAAAATCTTCATAGACATTGTTTCTGTGCGAACAGAAATAGAATATCTTTCCACTTACTAAGAAATTATTTGAAATTCAATATTCAAAATAATTGCGAACGAATCTTTTTGATTAAATTATTTAGATTCAAGGAATGTTGTCAATAGAATAAAACAAAATGATTTCAGTAGAAGAACTAACTTCCAATATTTACTGCTTTTAACCCTCAGCAGGCACCACGGGGTCTAATGGACGCCATCGCAAGTTTAAGATATTGTTACATTAAAACACATCTAATTAAAACTTACGGGAGTTACGTTTATTTTAGGATCATACATCTAATAAAGTACTGCTAAAATATGGTATAATTCCAAACCTTAGGTATAAAGTTAGTACAGTTTTATATCAACTGGGGTCTAAAACACCTCATGGTGACAAATGTGTCCATCATTTCTTTAATTTTTCATGTTTTTATCATGTTATATTTGTAAATTTGTTAATTGTAATTTCCTACCTTTAGAAATGTCTAGAAAAAGAAAGGCAACAGATTCTGATATCGCAAATACATTAGAAAAAATTGATGAAATGAGTGAATTTGATGATTCTGCAAGTCAGAATGAAACAGATGATGGTTACGAAGCTAATGCCGTAAATAAAAGTGAGCAAAGTACTGATGAGTCCGTGTGTGATGAAAATGAAACATCATATGAAAGTTCTAGTAATTACATTGGTATAGATGGATATATTCGGAGTGTTAAATCCAAGCAGGTTCGAAGGACACCACAGAGAAATACTAGGGGCATTCGAAAAATATGGGAAATTTTGTAATTTTTTAATAATTTTTCGATACAATGGATGTATTTTTCAATCTAACCTCCGTCAAGGTCAATGCACTTTCCCAGGCGGTGCTTCCATCTTTATAGACCATTTTTGAAGAAATCTGCAGACCCTTTTATAAGCCATGTTTTTGCTGCGTGTTTTGCTTCATCAGTGCTATTAAAATGGACACCTTTCAACTGTTCTTTGAGTTTTGGGAATAAAAAAGTCAGATGGGGCTAGGTCTGGGCTATAAGGTGGATGTGGCAGGCAATTTCCATCGGAATTCTCTCAGAACTTCTTTTGTAACGCATGAAGAATGCGCTGGGGCGTTGTCGTGATGGAGGAGGATTTCAGGATAGAGCTTTCCTGGACGCTTTTTAGTTAATTCTGCTCTCAATTTCCCCAAAACTTCTACATAATAGGCTCATGTGACAGTTTTTAACCTTCTAAAAAGTCCATAGGTACAACTTCTTCAGAGTCTCAGAAAACGGTTGCCATTACCTTGTTGACAGACCTCTCAGATTTGAATTTGATTGGGTCAGATGAACCGAGTGGAAGTCATTGTTTTGACGGCAAGATCATGCTGAACAACCCATATTTTGTCCCCAGTGATTATTCGACTGAAAAAGTTGTCTTCATTCGCTTCAATTTTGGTCAAAATTGCCGTTGTTCACGTCGAAGATTTAGCACATTTCCTGCGAAGTGACTCACCGGTTGAGTCACTTAAGTTAGGTTCTGTAATTTTCCAAATCTTTTGGTGATTATGTGTACAAAATAAAGATTTGCACAGGCTAGGCAATCGCAGGAAACGTGTTAACTGATCTGGGAGCAACGCTTTTGGGACCCATCGCGACGAAAGCTTGCTGAGGCCTAAATCGTCATGCAGAATCAAATGAGCTGAACCAACCGATATGCCCATAATCTGAGCTATCTGATAAACTGTCAATCTCCAATCTTCTTTGACTCGGCTACTAACAACATCAACGTTTTCAAAAGTTTTCGAGGTCGTTGGTCTTCCACGACCCTCATCATCTTCAACAGCTTCTCTGCCATCTCGAAATCTTTCAATACATTTGTGAAGGCAAGTTTTCTTCGGAGCATGATCTCCATAAACGTTCTGCAAAGTTTGAATGATATCCGTTCCTTTCCAACCAAGCTCTACTCAAAATTTTATGTTGGTTCTAATCTGAAAATCCTCACGTTCCATGGGCAAAAAACTATCTTTTATGAACTATCACCTCAAGGTTTCATTTCCCGGAAAATACTGATTGCTAGCAACCGTTAGATAGCCAAGATCATGTTCTTTCTGGCTGACATTCGAATATGTTTTATCTTGTTGGCACTCAGGTCATGGGAGCAGTCTGCGTATTTTTTGAATTACCCTCGCATTGTGCTTGGCAAGCCTGGACCAAAGAATGCCACCATTCACGCCAGCTCACCTCAGGAATTTAATATTTTCATCAATAATGAAATGTTGGCTATTGTAACCAAATGGAGAAATCGGAAGATGAAACTAGTTTAAAAAAAAATTTGCAATCAAGCGGGGATTCGCTTATGGTATAATAGTCACCGAATTGCGAGCGTTCATCGCCGTGTTATTGCCTCTAGGTGCCACGAAAAGTTCCATGGAAGCGCTTTCAAGTATTTGGGCTCAAGATGGAACTGGGAAACCCTTGTGCATTGTTGCCATGAGTCAAAGACTATTCATTTTCATTTCATATTGTCTCAGATTTGATGATAATCTAAGTAGAGAAGAACGCAAGGAAAAACACAAATTGGCTCCAATAAGAGAGATTTTTGAAATGTTTGTGACTGCTTGTCATTCAAATTAGACCCCTGGTCCTGACTGCACTGTTGATGAATCACTTTTATCATTCAGAGGAAGGTATGGATTCAAGCAGTATATGCCTAACAAGCCAAGTAAATCTGTTATCAAACTTTTTGTGTTGGCTGAATATGACACATCTTACTCTGAGAAGTCCATAGTTTACATTGGAGCTGGAACCTTTGACGACTAGGCTCAGTTAGATCTTCCTCTTCCAACAAAATCGGTTCTTGGTTTAGTCGATTACATTGAAGGTACAAACAGAAATATCACTTCAGATAACTACCACACTTGTATTACATTAGCAAAAGAACTGAAAAGTCGGAATCTTAATTCGGTAGGAACAATGAGGAAAACAAAACTTGCATTCCCCCATGTTTTTTGGCAAAATTAAATGTGGGTACAGTACATTACAGATTCGACAAACAGAATGACTACACCTTGTTATGTCATGCCTAAAGAAATAAGAAAGTAGTTTTCCTATCTAGCATGCACTCAAATCAGACAAAAGATTTTGACAGCGACAAGGAAGAGCTAAATGCATATTACAATAAAACAAAGGGAGGCGTTGACAGTCAAGATAAAAAATGTGATCTTTTCACAAGAACACGAAAAACAAATCGCTGGCCAATGAGACTTTTTCATGAATATTAGACTGTTCCATCGTGAATGCTTTTGTAATTATGTTGGCAAATGATACAACATTTGCTGCCGAGAGGAAAGACAAGAGAACCTATTTTATGAAAAGTGTTGCTAGGTCTCTTGTCGAGCCATACGCTCAGGAAAGGTTACAGGCAACACAGACTCCTAAACATGTTAGACAAATAATATAGAATTGTGGCATAACACCTGAAGAGCATCTACCTCATGAGCATGAAGTACAAATTACAGAGACACCAACATATCACTATGGCAGATTCGCACAATGTCCTAGGAAACCTGACAAAAAACAAAAACTGTCTGTGTTTTTTTGCACAAACCACACCTGTATAAATCATGGTGTGACTCTGTGTACTAGATGCCATCGTAAATACTTTCAAGCCCAGTTGTTACAATTAAAGTTATCCTTATTTTAGTTTTTTGTTATTTGCTATATTAAAGAATAAAAAGGATTTTAATTAATTTTTTGCTACTATATTCAAAGAATAAAAAGAATTCTAATTGACTCTTTCATTCACTTTGTTTTAATAAATAAATAAACTAGGTTTTTAAACAATTATAAGTAATTTTAAGCAATGGGGTCCTACAGACCCTATGGCACAAGTGAAGGAAGAGACCTCATGGTACCTGCTGAGGGTTAATTTCAAAATTTAATAATTTTGCGAGTAGACATTAGTTTTGTGATCTTGAGCCTGGACACTAATTCTGTGATTTTGCAACAAGACAATAATTTTGCTATTTTGTGAGAAGTTGCTGATTGTAATTTTGTGGCTTCAAACTAGTATTCTGATATTGTGACTAGACACTTATTTTGAGATCTTACGATTGAACTCTAATTATGTAACTTTGTGAGTAGACACTAATATTGTGATTTCATAACTAGTTACTAATTTTGAGATCTTACGATTGAACTCTTATTATGTAACTTTGTGAGTAGACACTAATATTGCGATTTCATAACTAGTCACTAATTTTATAATTTTTTAACTAGTCGCAAAATTTGCGATTTGATAATCAGCCAGTAATTTCGTGACCATGTTACCACACGTTAATGCTGTAATTTTGACCAGACACTACTTGCCACCAACTGTGTAAATAGACATTGAACAGATAGAGGCAAACAGCATGACATAAAACAGAGCACGAAGCTAAATCAAAATAGAAAACAAATTTCAAAAAGCAAAAGCAAAATATTGCAAAGAATGTAAGGCAACTTACAGCTTGCAATTGTTCAACATGCAAGTTTGCAACATGGAGGAGTATCGCTTCTGCTATTCTAATCAGGAATAGTCAACTCTCATTGAAAATCAATCGAGTAAAATTCAAGAACCAAGCTGTCAACTCAAACTGCTTGCGGAGCATTTACAGACAATTGAGAAACGAAATCACGAACACAAGCTAAGGCTTCAGTCTTCGGAAACTCACCATGGCCACCAACTACAAATTAATAGCCAGTTACAGCGTATTGAAACTATTGATAACCAACCTCAAATTATAATTTATCAGATGATTTAAAATCTGATTGCAATTTCACAGAGTCAACTTCACAAAGTGTTCTCAGCAAACTCCATTGTAGAACAACAAAAGAGAGGTTCATCTCATGCACAGCATCTGAGAATACGGATGCAACTGAAAGTGACTACTAATGAATAATATGTGGAGGGACTTAAGTCACCGGGTAAGGACAATAATGAAGCTTCCGTACGAAACAGTGGGAACACGCAAAAAAATACGAAACAGTGGTGTAACGCGTGGAAGCAAATGAAGACACTACTGCATAGAGAAGTTCTACGAAGTATGTATGCGGGACAAACAGAATCAAAACACCATCTACAACTGGTCTCTAACTAATATGATTATAGTCTTTCCCAGAAGGACTAAAAACTCTACAGAAAACAAGAGAGAAAAATGACTGGTCTAGTGCAAACCCCAGAACACCTTTGCCTACTACACCAAACTTTCCTCTGAACACCAATAACCGTTTTACCGCATTGAAAGACGAATTGGAGAACAATATAAACCCTGCAGAGGAAAGGACAATACATATAGACATTTAACGAACATAATCCACATCAAACTCAATCTCATACCCAACCTGCTGGAATCCTTAAACCTTTTCGAAACTTTAACAAAAGTTTTAACTGAAGAATAGAAAATTTAAAGGGAACTACTCGTACTACGCATGAACAATACAACGATCAACGAGGAATCTAACGCATTTCTCATTAGGAACAGTTTCACCCAAGGACAGTTCCCGAAGCTGTCCACTCACTAGAAGACTTACGATACACATAGGAAGACAAAGTTATAGTCCTTTGTTTGAAACACATGGAATAGAAAATCAGCACAAGATGAATTCCTACAATTTGAAACCTTAATCCATAAGTCCAAAATAAATCTAAAAAGGCAGTCATAACAAGTATTCTTTCGCAAATAAAGGACACGAATCTGAATTCAGAGGTGTGATTAATCAATAGAAAGGGGGACAAAATGTCTACGGAAAAAAGTATTATATACCTAGACCTTATATCCCATTATTAATGCCGAAAATTATTTGAGCACTAAATGGAATCGTCTTGCTTCACCTCAACGCATCAAAGTTAGTACGCCCGTGATGTGCCCGTAACATACTACGCGCCCGTGACCGAAGCGAACGGCAGAGGACGCTGTTGTAACGTGTATGAAACATGCATGATACTTCCTAGTCCATCAAAACAGGCAAAAATCTGCTATTGTAGCCTATAGAGTAAGATCTTCACTATGGGCACATATGTTTCCGTTAGGCATTGATGGGTTAATTAATGAAGTTGGGCAAGCCAAGCTAAGGCGTTTACTGATCATTGCTGAGCCTGGACAAACCGCTACTACTATTTGCGCGAATACTTCAACAACACTTACAGATGGTCCTGAAACAACAAGAACCTCAAATCCAGCACTGTCGCCAACATCTAGAAGCTTGGAGTATTCAGACGAAATATAATAGTTCTTTCTTCAAATGAGCATAACCTTAAAACTGTAAACCAGATTACCTCAACAACCAAAATCGATCCAAATGGCAATAAACGAAATTTGACCTACCAACTCAAGGTGAATTCAGATCAGAATTTTAATTCAGTGCAGCAGCGGCAAGTAAAGAATTCATCGCCCAACACTGACCTTTTTATTCCCCTTAATACAGGATTTTGATGCTCATCGAAAGCACAGGAAAACTCAGAGTTCAATAAAAACACGTTCATTTAAATGTACCCTACGATCATGTAGAGCTTCCAACTCAGGGCGGCCACCAGGGAACCAAGCAGCACACCGAACACGGCGACAATACTAGACTCATCTTTGCAACACGCTACTATGTCGCTGCAAGAAACACCTGCAAAGCTGCAAAACTCTCAACAGCTTGGAGGGAATGATGGAGAGAACTATAGTAAAAAGGCACTACGACACCACCAACACAACAATGAAATGAATGCAGCAGAAGAGAAACCATATCTTGACGGAGCACAGGTTTCAGTGAGAAATCATAAATTAGTAAATAACGAAATAATTTTCATCGGCCCAAGGCGGCCGATGAACGTAACGATGAACTCGGTCCAAGCAAAGAAAGTGAAAACAATTTGGACACCTAAATATACTAATATGTCCAACGAATATTGGACATCTGAAGATACTTGATAGCAACTCACAACGCATCCTGCTGAAAATTTAAGAAACACAAACAATTGCGTCAACCTTACCACACGATATCGTAGCCGTCAATGAAACATGGTTAAATTTAAATGGAAGGCCTCTCCCTACGGATCTCATTAAAAGAATACGTTTACCACAATGTCGACAAAACCTTGCTCAATAACGGGGGCAGTGGCTCTATTATCTACATAAAAGAAAAACTGCAACCACAATTCAAAACTAATAGAGCAACAGAAAAATAAAACTACATCTCGCCATCCACCCGCAGTAAAGAAAAACTATCAACTTTCTACTCGTTTGTAGAAATCCAACTTGTACAGTAATCTATGATGACAAACTTTAGTCTATAGTTTCCTCGAAAATATTCTCAGTTCTCTTTATGGAGCGCTAATCATAAGAAGCTTCAATTTGCCCTACGTAAACTGGACTACTCGTTAAAGTCAAGCATCTGAATGTAAACTTATCAATCTCATAAATACAAATTCCTTATAGCAGCATGACAACGAACCGACTAGACAGAATAATACCTTACACATCGTCATGACGACTCCTGACCTTAGAATAAGTAGGTTAGAAGTTACGGACAAGATCAGTGATCATCATATGGTAGACTTTGCACTTCAAGTACTCGAGCATAATGATAGGACTCAACTCAAAGCCTCCTAACCGTGGAACACTGAATATTGGTATAGTTTGCCCCAGGCTAGTGACGTCTTTGCTAATGTTCAGTGTTCCAGTGTGAAACTGCAAATTTTACACTAATGGAAGAGTAGCTCGGCAGTTTTGACTACAGAATACTGAGGAACAAAATGTGGAGGAATGTTTCAAATCGTAACTGCTGCAGAGCACCATATCCAAACGAATCGAATACGACCAACCCATAACCCTCCTTGATTTTCACAAAAAATTAAGCACCTAGAAAATGCGAGACAACAGTCGTACAGACAATTTAAAATAAACCAAACAGACCCCTATCGTCACGAACATATCTGACCCTGTAAAGTCGTTAAACAAATGATAGGACATACAACGCGAAATAAAGAAATTGTAGTGGCTGTACAAGCAAAGCCCAACCCGACGAGCTTCTATAAATGCGTAAATGACAAACGACTCAAAAGAGATACTACTGGATCGTTGGTTGACCTTGATGGCTCAACTTGGACAGACAACAAATGCAAAGTCAGAATTATAAATAAATACTTTACTTCTGTGTTTACTCGTGAAGACTTAGCTGATATCCCGCAACCTCACGCCTTAAACCCATAAGAAATCCTGACGAACGGTATATTCATGAAAGAAAAAGTAGAAAAACAACTGATCCATCTTAACCCATATAAATCAACCGGAGTCGACGGCATTTCTTTCCAAATACTTAACACGTTGACTCCGAAGTGGCAGGTATGTGAACCACTTAGGTTAGGTTCTGTAATTTTTTCATATCCTTTTAGTGACCATGCGTACAAAGTGAAGATTTACACTGGCCAGACAATTGGAGGTAACGTGTTAACCCTTAAGCGACGAAAATGACCATACGGTCCTCTTTCACGGTCTTTGGGAGAATTGCTCTAATAATTAAACAGTGAACAATACGAGATTGCTACTAGGTTGGAACGCGGCGGCATGTTACAGCGTCGTTCTTTTAGCTGCCTGGCTCTCAGCGTGCTTCATTGCATCAGTGTACAGACGGTCTTCGTGAGCTTAAAACTAGAAACTAGAAAAAAAATCGTCGGTAAAGGGTTAAAGAAACAGTTAAGTAATTAGCAAACATCTTCAATCGATGGCACGAAACAGATTCCAGTGGATTGAAAGCAGATAAATGACATTCCTACTTTCAAAAACGGCATTGAACAAGCACCCAATAACTATCGCCCAAACAGTCTTATATCTGCCATCAGTAAAACAATAAAAAGATTACTCAAGTCCGTATAACAATGTTTGGTTATATACATATCTAAGGTCGAAGCCCGAAACCTGATTACTAACACTCAGCATAGATTCAGGGAAAAACGAAGTTGCCTAACCTACCTTCTCGACTCTTTTGGAGAAGTCAACCGCAGATACGACTATACAAAAAATCTTGTAAACCATAAATTTCAGACTGCCTTCGACAAAATTCCCCATGAAAGACTAATATCCAAGGGCAGGCACGTGGTAAACTAGGCCACTACTCTCGATGGATATGGAACTGGCTCACTGGTCGCACTCAACGAGCGATGATTCATGATCAAGTCAGCGATCTGACGTATGTAACATCAGGAGTCGTCCAATAAAGCGTTTTAAGCCCGCTCTTCTTCATCATTTACATCTACGATCTTGGCATAGGGATTATCAGTAAAACCAACAAATTTACAAACGACTCGAAACTTTGTCACCTAGCGTTCACCGGAGGAGATAGAAAGACTGTTTAATCAGACCTCAATATTCTGCTTCAATGGACCGAAGCCTGGCATATGAGCTTCAACATTGACAAACATTGTCATGCACGTTGATGCTAATAATCAGCATTTCCAACAATCGATGAACAACACACATATTGAAACAACACCAACAAAAAGATCTTGGTATCATTATCACTGGAAATCTCAAGCATGACCAAGTTGAAAAACAGCATCAGAAATACGAGTACCATCCTCGGTTGTATTGCAAGAAACTTTGAATACAAGTCAAAAAACATCATCTTACCGCTCTATAAAGCGTTAGTGCGACCACATCTAGAATATGCAGGGCAACTGTGGTCTTCTACCCTGCGAAGAGACATTAACAAAATGGAAAAAATGTAGCGTAAAGCAGCGAAGATGATTCCTACACTCCATAATCTCGGCTACAAAAGGCAACTTCAGCAGCTTGAGCTTATCTCCTTAGAACAAAGGGGACTGTGAGGACAACTCATTGAAACCTATGAATTTCTTAATGGCTTTAACGATGTTACTCTGGAAGGGCTTTTTGACAGACAATAACGTGAGAACCAGAAATAACGGCACAAACTAATAATAAGAACCTTCACGACATCCAAGGTTATAAACTTTTCTACAGTTAAGAGTATTAGAACCTCGAATCAACTACCAGGAAATATAATTTTTGCTGGTACTGTGAACATGTTTAAAAATCATTTCGATAAATTTAAAAAAATGTCCCCCAATTCAGTTAAGTTCCAATTCTATAGCTCTGGACGATTGTTGTTTGACTGGAAGGCTTATAATTGACTAAGGTGTACGTACGTGATTTAAATATCTATGTACAATTGAGGTGCATATGCGTGATTGATGTCCTTATGTTGGGATTTCGGTAGCAGCCTAGGAATAGACCAAACGGGTCGTTCCATCTGCCATATTCTATTCTAGTTGCCAAATGAAGGCCAATGAAGGCCAATGAAGGCCAATGAAGGCCAATGAAGGCCACTGAAGGCCACTGAAGGCCACTGAAGGCCACTGAAGGCCACTGAAGGCCACTGAAGGCCACTGAAGGCCAA
>VCRD01002136.1:3414-16763 GCA_006783055.1 Trinorchestia longiramus
AGCTGGTACTGTGCTCACGACACAGCTACAGCTGGTACTGTGCTCACGACACAGCTGCAGCTGGTACTGTGCTCACGACACAGCTGCAGCTGGTACTGTGCTCACGACACAGCTACAGCTGGTACTGTGCTCACGAGTCACGACACAGCTACAGCTCACATGACTCACTGTGATTCGCCTCTCTCACGATCTTCTCGTCTTCATGGATGTAATTCTTCCCACCGTTCTGAAGACACACCGACGGACGTCTGCAAGCACCACCGGTGGTCAAGTTCGCTATGCAGGGTGTCCATAAAGTCTTATAAAAGTATCATAAAGTCTCAACAGTACCTCTTTTACAAACAGGATCCCTGAAACACACAAATGCAAAATGTGATTAAAAACTTTAATAAACACTGAATACAATAGAACAAATTTGAATAAAATATCTTATCAATTGCATTTGTAGTAAATTCTTGAAATGGTAAAGGAACTTCATGGACACCCTGTATTTTAAAGTTGTATCGGCCTCCTGGTTCATTTCCGTTTATTTCCATGACTTGAACCTTATTTTACCTGAGGCGCTCGCTCATGAGTCATGAATTCAGTGACGTGGTTCATCACGACTTGCCAGCTTCTGAACAACTTGAAACCAAATTCGATCTTGCCTCACCCCAAGGCCCAGGTTCCGTGACATAAGCTCGGTTAGCGGCACAGAGCTTCACATTACCTCCAATTTTGCAGGTTGCTTAGCCTTGTAATTGAGTTACTCGTAACGAGGCCACCCGTTGTCATGCCGACGCCTGCGTGTGTGTTCATGAGTCATACTAGGAGGGAGGGGAGGACCGCTACCAAGGCAGGGGTGTTTAGGGGTGACTGCCCTCGCTGTCTTCCGGCGTGTGTGTGTGTGAACTAGACGGTCAACTCAACGTTCTGGTGGAAATGCTTGCAAGCTTTGCATCGATTTGCAAAGGAGAAAATGAATGTCGTTGTTTAATGATACTGCCTCCTGTCCGAAATTTTTGGTGCACATGCCGAGAATAGTATTAGGTTATATTGTTTCATTTTTGTTATTTTTGTGTTTGTACGTTGTCAATTCAATGTATTCTAGTTATGTGTGAAGTATATGATTAAGTTAACATATATTTCATTCGAATCAAACCTATCGCTTTGGTTTATGCTGACAATTCCAGATCAACTTGAAAATTGATATGCACCAACAATTTTGGACCGGAGGGAGTATAATTGTTTATTATTATTATTTGCTTCGTTTCAAGAGAAGTTCTTGCTCACTGACCGACCACTTTGCTTTCATCAGTCGTTGTAAGAAAAAAATTAAGCTTTGATTGTTTAGTGAAATCTTTGTTCAGCTACTGCTACTCGTGTCTGCTCTTGTATGAAATTCGTGTAACATTTAAAATCGAATGTTTCAATCGGTTTGCTGACCTATTTTTAGATGAGGAATTGACTCTTTACGTTGCTATAAATTATGTCGAGAAAGCAGCTTGCCTGTAATATGACTCAAATGGAAGTTCAAATGTTTTTAGCATTGATATCGTACAAAATAATAATAATTATTCTGAAACGCATTATAATTTTCTTGTTCTTAACTGAAGTCTGGATTACGGCAACCGCCACGTCACTCAGCCGTTGCTGCCTCCATAACTCTTCATTACATTACTTCATTACTACCCTCGACTTATTTCACCACTTGTGCGTCTACAAAACTTAAAATTCACCGAGTTTGTGCTTCACAGTTGCTGCCTTCAACTCTTGTTTTTCCAAGTCTCGCTTGTAGCAAGTTGTCAAAAACACAAGTTTTTTTGTACACGGTTGCGTGCAAAACTGGATTTTATTATTTGTTGGAGCACCAAGACGTAGAGACTCGAGTTTGTTGCGTGGCTGCCCGTCTGTGCACGATAGAATTAAATCAGGCTCATCCAGCTGTAATTATAATATTATGTAATAAAATTTAATTTATTACTGTAAAGACTGTGAGAGATGAACATTGCGAAAGGCTGCAATCGTGAAAGAAATATCTGCTCTCATTTAAATTAATTTTTTTAAGATTAAAACTCGAGGCCTTGCAAAAATTCTGTGTTTTATGACGAGTGCAGTAAAATTCCATCTAAATTTTGTGAATTTTTCTGTTCAGTCATCTTTTTGTATACAAACTTTCGTGCCTATGCCGGTCCTTTTTTCTTAACCCTGAATTGTATCAATAAAGCACACCTTTATGTTTGGCAAACCGAGTAATCTATTGAGGAAGAATGACGTGATATATTTCTTAAATTTAGGGTAGATGAAAGGCGTCCCTACTGAGTGACAGACGCATGTGTCATCTCCTACAGGATATTTCTGTCTCGATTTACACATGATCTTAACATACATGTATGCCAGGGCTTATACAAGACTGCTTTAATGGTCAGGATTTCTGTATGATTATGATGGCCCACGGAAGGCAGATATCACCATCTCGTGTTAATATTGCAAGTCTTTTGAATTGTTTCAAATTTTCAGTGAGAGAAATATGAAGCTTGTGAATGCTGTTGCAATAAGATTTTGAATTTCTGTAACACTTTTCCCTTTACAAACAATTAATGAAAGAATTCTTCATATCTCAAGTGTTGAGAATTAGTTGTGCGGAAATATTTAATTTCATTGTTCAATTCCACAGACATGGAGAGAAACCAACCTGTTTACAATGTACATATTGAGTTCTCATTTATTCTCTATCACTACGACATGAATTCCAGCGGACGTTACTGTGTAGTTTGTGCTTTGTTTCTGCTTTGGTGTTTCATTTAGAATTTGGTCTTGGTTAATCAGCGAAGGAATGTGAACATTGAAGTACGGAGCACTACGTCTACGTCACACTTGAGCTTGGCCAGCGGTGTGAGGCGAATGAATTCATTGCCAAGAAGGTTCACCAAGTCGAAGGCTTCAAAAAGAACTTGTTTCAAGGCCAAGGTGAATGATAGCGAGGACAGAATGGAGCTTGAGACTGATGAGCTTTGACGTGTCCTCGAATCTCTCAAGTTAACTCACATGCTTCGTTAGAGGTTGGCGGGATATTTTCAGCTGCTCACAGAAAGCTAGGCATAAATTCGGAGAAAGTGAGGCAAATTTTAAACTCCTGGGCGCGCGAGTGCATTTGAAAGTTTGTTTGCGTGAAGCTTCATCTAAGAGTTAATGAGGCGTGCCAACAAATGCTGCTGCTGTACGAACTGAGGAGTTTTCATGCCAAGGGTAGGTAAAGTATAGTCAAGTCCTCACGTGTTTGCGCATCACAAGTTGTTCTCATGTTTGCCAGACCCACTTGACATTTAAGCGAGTATTCCCTTTTAAAATATGAATTTTCTTTGAGTCAACCGATGTTAGCTCATTTCCCCCAAAACAGTTGTTGATCATTTGTCTCACAGCCCCTGACTGCCTCTCCCATCTTCCTCTGTGCGCCCCTGCCCCTCCGTCACACGAATTCTCAATTTGCGTCATCAACTCAATACAAAGGCCCAGGTTTACATACTCTCATGTCCTGTGTAGTATTTTACCGCGTTCATGTTTCAATTTGTGTTACATGAAACGTCTAGCGAATAATAAAACATCGATATCTCGACAAACATTTGCTCTGTGCGCGCTTGTGTGAGATCAGAATATTTTGGTTGACTTTTTGTGTATATTAAAATTTTATGGTTTCCTAATGAAGCATAAAGACTAGCGTGTGTTTGTGGCGCCTTTGCGTGCTGCTGTCAGCCACATGTTGTGACTCACACCACACGTACAGCTCCAATTACTCCACGTTGGGCCTTAAAACAACGTGCGTTACGAGCCTAGACCTCCACCGCAATAATGCTACTATGCTCCTACCACAAGTCATCCTGACTTGTGTTATGTGCTTCAAAACGTTTTAGTTACCCACTATTGTGTTTTGCTTATTCCGTTCATTTGTTTGAAGGAATGTTACGACTGTGTGCTGTGTTTGTTTTGAGTTGTGAAGAGATAACGCAGTATTGAGTTAGCTAAGGAAGCTTCTGTGCCAGTGAAGTTCTACATATTTTGATACTATTTGTGTACAAACACCAGATAACTCTAAAGCACCGACACACTCAGGCCATTTAAGAAATGACTAAAACAGTCCGTTCTGTTTTGAGTTGACAGCGATAATATTGCGGACCTTAAGTTCCGATTATCTCGACTACTTCTCACTTCTTTTGAACAATTAGTTGCGCTGTCTTCAGATTATGGTGTTAATTCTGTAAGAATCAGTTGTTTTTAGACTGAATCTGAAATGTTACGCCAATTATCATTCATGTAACGTAATTTCACAAACTTTTGAGCGAAACATGTAGCATATAAAACGGATAAGAATTACTTCTGTTGTACTTCAGGAACGACAATGATTCATGTAAGTTAGGGACCTAGTAGTCAGCAAAGTGCACATTGCTGACAGTTTGTTGCTCATTTGAAGGTCTGAATTTATTTACCTGGGTCCAACATCCGCATTGATGCCGAGGTCGTTAAGCTGAGTCTTTTAGTAGGTGTGTTTCTCTGACATAACATGTATTTCATTCTTTATACAAGGAAACATTCCTGGATAACTTACGTAATATTTATAATTATTAAATTAACTTACTGCTGAAGCCGAAGCTGAATATGGCAAGCTTATTATTTAAGTGGCATGATGAATTGCTTATTATTTTATTATCATTGAATTACCTTGCACCCGAAGTTTAACATCGATATATCGAGACCAATTTTCTTGATTGTTTAAAATGAAATATGACCTCTGAACACAGTAAGAGAGTCAATAAAATAATTGACAGACATGACAAATTCAAAGGAGAGCAGCATGGAATTTAAAATTATCACCTAGCTGTTACCAAAACTGACTGCAGGTTTGTGCATGTCATTTTCTTTCTTAAACCTGCACATAGACAATCAGTAAATTGTTTAAGTGTTCGAAAACGCTAATTTAATACTATCGAATTCCAATAATTGTTGCCTGTAGCTTTTCACTTGTTGTTGAGGAACATTAGCAGATATGTTGCATAATATCGTGATGTAGTAACGGGCTTATTACTACTGAAGCGCTCGTTATTAGTGCTTTTCCTGCAGCATGTCTACACGACGTGAGTTCCTCATATATGGCATTCCTTAGTTACACCTTAGCATACATGGGGGACTTCGTGCTACTCAGTGATGTCCCTGACTGCACACTGCACAACCAGCAACACTGTATCCCTGACTACACACTGCACAACCAGCAACACTGTATCCCTGACTACACACTGCACAACCAGCAACACTGTATCCCTGACTACACACTGCACAACCAGCAACACTGTATCCCTGACTACACACTGCACAACCAGCAACACTTGTCAACCAGCAACACTGCATCCCTGACTACACACTGCACAACCAGCAACACTAATTGCAGGAGTCTTGTGGGTTTTGTTGTAATGTTGGCCGTGTATTTCCTTATTTCCACTTCGCTCTGGTCGAGAGGATCCGCGTACCGGGCAATCGAAGTTCAGCACTAGTGATACTATATTTGTCTCTTTCATTCTTCAGCTTTTGGTTAACACTCTTCGAACGGAGACAGTGGTTTAACTCGTGCGATGATTACAGTGGTGTGGAAGTTTTTAGTGTTACCGGCAAGAATAAAGTCTACCCTGTCTAGTTTCCAGTTGGTTTCTTAATATCTAATTCGCTTTCTCAATTTTTCTTCATTTTTTGACAGTGACATTTACACACATTATTTGTTATATTATTAACATTCAGTTAGGGAATGTTAGAACTGAAGACAAAACTCTCCAGAACTGAAGACAGAAACCCGCTCTGGAGTCACTGTATCACCTAACTGTCAGGTGATACAGTGACTCCAGAGCGGGTTTCTGTCTTCAGTTCTAGCTCTCCTAGTAAATCGAGTTCATATTCTGTAGAAGCTGACTTCATCCAGTTAATGACTTCCAAATAAACATTCGGGTTGAAATCCGTTCAAAATACGTGGACTGAGTTTTGTCTCTGGCCTCTTTCCTGAGCAGGGAAACGTTTAGATCTCGTAGACTCTAGACTGACCGAAAAAAAATTTACAATGCCATGTTAGCACCAGTCTTACGTAAACCCCAGTGCTTTAGTTGATTATAGATGGATCATAAATATTCCTTTCAGCTAAGTGCTCAACCTATTTTTGATTATTTCTGTTGTCGTACATTGGTCATGAAGTTGTTTTGAGCGTCAAACTTAACCTCGATTTTCATAAAATTCGTTTACGTACATTGGTCATAAAGTTGTTTTGAGCGTGAAACTTAATCTCATATATGATTAATTTTATCGTCAGTGTACACTAGTGTGGGTATTAGCACAAATCTCATATATGATTAATTTTATCGTCAGTGTACACTAGTGTGGGTATTAGCACAAATCTCATATATGATTAATTTCATCGTCAGTGTACACTAGTGTGGGTATTAGCACAAATCTCATATATGATTAATTTCATCGTCAGTGTACACTAGTGTGGGTATTAGCACAAATCTCATATATGATTAATTTCATCGTCAGTGTACACTAGTGTGGGTATTAGCGCATCAAAGAACCTCTTTGATGCGTGTGTTGTGATGTTGAGGCCGACACAATGAGCGTCTCTAGTTTGAATTACTGACTGCTGCTCACGACAAGGACGCCTTGTAGGTGTCACTCCACAGATTTGTTTAAAGATTGCCAGTGTTAGTTTTGTCAATGCTTCGGTAATGGGCCGAAGTTTGAGTTGTAATGTAGTGTGTGGTTTTGGTTCTTTCTCACCGTTCTTTTTATTGCCATTGGAATGTATGATTTAAAGTGATTCTGGATTTGATGTGAATAAATGTTAAAGTGGAATGTGATATCAAAGGGAAAAACTAGACTCGATATTTTATCACTAGTATGTATTTAGTAGTTTTTTTTTAAATGTAGTTGCTTTTTACTTCTACTTTTTTTAGAGTATTTATCGAATGCACTAATTTGGTCCGAAATATTTACTTTCTAAAACTGATGTTACCAATGCTGAGTTGTTGGCTATTTTTCATTACATTTAAGCTTAGATATCTGTTGAAAAATATATGGGTTTGTTGATGCTCTCAAGAGTCGGTATTTGTTATCGACACGTCACTCTAATTTTCTCAGTTCCTCGAGTTCTTGCCTTCATAACTCGCTCGCCCACGCTAGTGTTACGGTTCCCAGGCAGCAGAAGCAACAGAATTGCTCAATCTATTGTGCTCTCAGTGCTGAGCTCACTAATGCAAAGTGATTGCAGGATTGGGCGCAGTTCAAAGCGGTTTTCATCCACAGGTGGAGACAGCGTTGTGGACGCTGCACAACAGCTTAGTTTCAGGTTCTCACTTATAAAAAAAAACACCAATAGTGAATAATTACCTTTAGTTTTTTGTTGATGCTGAGTTTTGTCCTTTCATGGATAATAAGACCAATCGTCTGCTGCTTACGGTGATCACTATGCTTCGCAGCAGCCTGCTTATCTGCGGACACACGCAGCAGTGGCTTCATTTGGCGTGGACAGCACGAGAAACTACCTGTTGTAATGTCTGGCAATGTTTCTTATAGCATTAACCGTACAGCTGTCTGTCGTGAAGTTGTGTAGTGATAATGTTAGTACTTTTTAGCTAACATTCGTGGGGGAACAACCTCTGAGTGCAACGCTGCTGTACCAACCCATGCATGCATGTGTGTGTACCCTGTAGTCGTCTTGCGTGGACTTCTTATATGTTGCAAGGGTCAGTGTTTGCTGCCAGTCCACAGCCATCATAGGATTTATAGACATGGGTACGCTCAGAGACGTGTAAAAGTATTATAAAAGCATACAAATATTTATAGAAGTAATGAAACCGTAAGTTTCCTTAACTCAAGGTAAATGATGTTTGTACACAGAACCTTGAATTAATTTGCTTTAAATTAGTGTTTAATTCAGTTAGTCTGTTTGGTAATATTTTAAAAAAAGCAACACTTTTATTGTAATTAGTTTTGATTTACTAAATCACTAATTTACGAGTCTTTGTCATACGTTGGACATACGTCTCGTATATCCAATATTAACTTATATTTCTGTTACGTATTTATTCAATTTATTAAATCTTGTATGGTTTTGCTATGTTGAAATATTCAAACATATGCGTTGAAAATGCCTGACACATTATAATCTTCTTATGGGAATTATACATCCTTAAATAGTCTACCTTCTTCACTATTTTCAACATGGAAGATATTATGAGGTTGTCAGCGTCATAATAATGTTATAATGTTAGGTAAAAAGCACACACCAGAACACTCTACATTCAATGTTAGCGATCAGTTATATTCTGAATTAGTCAGCGTTGCTAGTATCTCCTTATAAATGTTTAGTATACAACACACACTTGGATTCGACATTTAATGTAATTAGCGCATCTTGGGGGACTTGGTGTTCATGTGAGAGTAGATGTAGCGCTCAACCCACCTCACACACCAGTGTGTCCGACTCTGTTCTTTTCTGTCTCACTTGACATAATCGCTTAGTGTTTTGTGCAGATTGTAGTAGACTATACAAACTGAATATTAGATTTTCCAAGAAGTGCAATTCAAACTAAACAATTACTGTGGCCTCTCCTTAGTTCAACGATTGTTAAACATTGCCTATCATGATAAACATAGTATCCTTTCAGGATCAATTGACCCATTACCAGCGAGCTTTATTTGTCTAGTTCCCTACCTGTACTGGACACGCCAATGCTCCAGAATGTAATAATGAAGGTAACTGATTTGATGAACGCATACTAGGGGAAAAATTCAGTGGTGATGAGGTAGGCCGAGTGCTGGCATTCGGGCCTGCATTCAGCCAGAGAGCGTGGCGGAATCTGGCCTCCGATTTATGACATCGTGAGAAATCCTTTAAGAATTTCCAGGCCTCGAGAATTCTCTCACGGCCTCGACCTTCCCTATATCTTTTTTCGTGGTGGACGGTAGTGATTATTATATGACTCGCTCCCATTTACACCCGACGTGAGTCACCCAGCTTTGTCAAGGGAGCTCATGTAGGAAATACGTACCAATTATTCCAGCGACTTCAGCTCAAACTTTATTGATGTCTGGAGCACGGTACGATTTCCAAACAGTCGGAAATTTAAGGGGTGGCCAAGATCTTATTTATATTGACGATGATGTGACGTGCTTTGTTGTGTGAAGTTTCACTGCAGATTTGGCCTTTTTCTTTGGAAAATTAACGTTTTTGTTACGAAACTGATTTTAACGCATTTTCCTTACTTTTCTATCAAAACTACAGGAAAAATTTCTAAATTATACCTTGCTGTTTGCTACTTTTTACAGCCCAACACAGCTTTATTCTGTATACTCGGAAACTCGATCATCTCTGTATCAATTTAAAGTGATTCATTTTGACAGACTCCATTGGTTCGTTATGTTACTGGCTCTCATTAGAAATCCATTGTGTTCTTTGTAGTCTTTCCCATTGCCCCACAGCTGTTTTGGCTGGCGAAGTTGAACGCTTTCACTTGTCTAATTTTTACTTTCCGTTGTATCTAGATCGTCGTTTCAGTGCCTGGCATTCTGCCTATTTTCAGTTGTGATATATGGGGATCTTCGATGAGGATTTCTCCCCTCCTGAGTTTGTTTCTGTTTCAGTCGTCCGGCAGCGTTCCTGTGTGCAGTCCTCTGTTAAAAAGAAGCCTCTGGTGTACTGTTACTCAAACAGACGCCCTAACAGAAGGGGTTACTCGGTGCATGTATGTGTGTGTGTTGGTCATTCGCCTTTCTGTATGGCTGATGGTGGTGAGACTTTATCTCTCCCATCCATTCATTGTGGCTCGTTCTATACGCCGAGTCCCTCAGTCCTCGGGTGGTCAACGGTGCTGGCACAGATCTTTGTCTAGACTTAACTTTGTTGCATGATTTGAATTCAATGGATTTTTACTTGTTTGTAAGTGAAAATTCTTTTCATTAGAAATTCGTTTTATCAGTACTGTGTCGTGAACTCTCACTGGCAAAACTCTTTAGTAAAATCATGCGAGTTTTCTGAGTGATCCAGTCATTAAATTCGAGAAAGTTATTATTTCATAACACTGAAGTAGATGCGAACTAAAACAACCTCCTGCTTTTTTTTTGTTTAGGCGCAGTGTAGAAGAATGAGGCGAATTCTGTCACATCAATCTTCATTGCTCTGTCATAAGCGAATATCACGTTGCAGAAACTATAAGTTGTGCTCAAAATAATACAGCACGACTCTGTCCAAAGGAGATGGGAAGCATCGCTGATCGTGCCTATCATCATCAACGGACTCGCGCGCTTGGGACTTGCCGCTGTTGTGGGTGGGCCGTCCCTGACTACTCTTGTCTTGCAGAAAAGTGTACGGCTTATTTTGATACAGCGTTGTGTGCCTTACCTTTGCTGTTCACGCGGCTCTCTGTCTCACAGTGATGTGAGGTGTGTCGTCCTGTTCTCACTCACAACCTTCACTCGAGTTCACTTTCTAGGCGTGCTCATGTGATGTGCGTCTTTCTCCTTCGTTACAGGTAGTTGATGTCACTGGCGAGGATGCAACTCTTCCATGGTCTATGATAACTACTCGTGCATTGTTAAAGCTCTCGGCATGATGTTTTGTGCTGCGTTGATTTGCTGCAAAATTTGGCTTGGTAAATTAATTTTTTTTTCGTTAATTTCATCTGACAAACTCGTGGAGTGAGCTTCATTTGTGAGGCTTGACGTCCAGCTAAACGCAATGAGAACTTCGAAGATATGTTTAAAAACTCGCTGTGTAAATTAATGTAGTTCTCTGTAGCGTGGTTCTCGCAGTCTGGGTTCTGTGTTTTCTCGTGACTGAGGCGCGTTCCTTCAAGTCTCGCTCGTGTTTGGGAACTCGCTTGTATCGATCAATAAACATATCATTAGTTCACCCTTTTGTGTGAGGCGATGTTCAGAGAAAATTACACTGTTTCAAAACGTCATTTTAAAATGAGATCCATGTTCTATATTGAACCAATGTTGCATCTTGGACAGAAATCATTCCGATTTTGGACCAATACCAATGCTCTATTTTGGACAAACTAAAATGTTATTTCAGACCTGTGAAATGTTTCATTTTCAAACGGCACTTTCACTACATATCTAAAGATGTACAGATGCCTCTAATTATTGAAATAGCTGATGCCAATTCACAATTTTTTACAATTACCATCAAAAAAGGGTCGATATGGTTGCTACCAGGACTTTTCAAACCCACATTGATAGTTAATGGCAATCTCATTTGTGATTCCTGAGCCTATTCCCACCGTAGCGTTATTACTAGTTGAAAATTTTCCCTGTTTCAGTTCTTTGTACTGTGCAGTAAATCAAAAGCTTGCGGCCGCATTAGTGACTGTTGAAGTGGTAATAAAGAGACAGGCTTGGCTCTAGACCATTTTAGTGTCACACACTGAGTGTACCGCAGGTTTGTGTGTGAGCTGCGTTGTATGAGTGACGTGCGTCAGGGAAATGGATGAAGATAACTCTATAAAGTCGCATGTGCTGACTCGTGATGAACGCTGCTGTGCATTTGCGTGCCTACATTGTAGAGCAGGGGCGCCATGTGGCATGTTGCCAGCATGTCTTATGCTGCGCCTCTTACAGGCGCTGCAGGCTCACAGCCATCACATGAATGAACATTCTTATCGTGCTTTGTGTTCGGTATCTTTGTCTTGGTGGACTCTGTATTTTGCTCTTCGGTCAGCGTTAATATCACAACGGCCCATTGTTTCAGTAGCCACTCAAATAGGCCTTATGCCACACCTGTATCTGCAGCACAGCTGACTTGCATCGTATTTTTCTGAAGTGTCTCAACACATTTACTGTGTCCAAGTTCGTTTTTTCCTATGGAGAAGATATGATTTGAAATACTTTGCTCCTTGAAAACGTCAGAAATGTGACTGGTTTGTATTGTACACGTGGCAAGAGATCTGTCATGGTCTCTGAATTATAACGTGCGCGCTGCCTCGGTCCGTCCTGTGTGACGTGTGTGCAGTTGGTTCGCTTGTTAGTTGTGCTTCCGTCTGTGCAGTGTCATCAGTATGGAATACCCACTAGAGATCGGATTCATTTGTTGAAAGAAATAAATTTATTATTTGTTGGTATAAATTTTGCACTGTAAATAAATTACCTGCACTCGTGTAACAAAATACACTGAAGGTTTGAAATAGTTGTAGTACCACCTGTTTATTTATTGTGGTATATTATAGCTAGCAATTTATTTGAGGTTAGAATTCTCGGCAATAGTGGAATGGTTCGAGTCCTGCCAAGATGAAGGTAGTAGAGTTACAAAATGCTGACACCGTGCATAGTTGTTCGAGCACTGTGGCATAGATGCATCGGGAGTGAGCTTGGGGAAGAGGTAATTTTTCTCTCTGGACGAGTTTTCCTGTAATTGGTCTCTCTCATCAACAAGAAAATGTCATGATAGGTACAGTATAAAGTGTCATGGTGTAAATTTCTTAACGTGAAGTTACTTTCGTTGCTTCAGTGACTCAAACGTTTAGAACAGCATAATCATGTAAATGTACGATGTATATATGTAGATATGCTAAGTTTATATTTGGAGAAATCTGTTCTGAGTACTTGCTCCTTCGTCTTCTGCTAACTCATTTCCAATTCGTTGTGATTGTGTTCTACTCAGTGTTGGAAAATAGTTTCTTCACCCGATTGTTTTTTGTGAAAGCCCTTCACATTTTTTCAGATAACCCAACTGTATTTTTGGAGAAGGGGGAGAGTTGTTTTATTTTAATTTTTAGTTTTATTTTGGATTTGATTAGGATTTCATTTAGCCTATGCATATATTATTTATTGCTATGTTTGAAGCTTAGATGTCAATGCACTTTAAAGTTTACACTACACAGAGCCAGTTTCAAAAGTTAAAAGGGGAATTACGTATTATTTGCTCACAGAAAACTGCATACTTATTTTATTGATATAACATGCCCTGATTATAGGTATTTATACTGTTCAAAACGCTGAAAAGTATTTTTCTCTATAATAGATGAAAACAGTAAGTGGTAAAGAGTATATGAGAAAATATTTGAATGCATACGATAAAAATGCAGCTGAAGAGTGGCTTCATGAGAGGGAGACGGAGGTGGAAGACGATTTCTTGACGGACGCCCTAACAGAATATTATTTTCATCAGCCGTCAGTCTTAATGCCGACCACACGACGTCAGTCTTTATGCTGACCACACGACGTCAGTCTTTATGCTGACCACACGACGTCAGTCTTTATGCTGACCACACGACGTCAGTCTTTATGCTGACCACACGACGTCAGTCTTTATGCTGACCACACGACGTCAGTCTTTATGC
>VCRD01002136.1:21170-45491 GCA_006783055.1 Trinorchestia longiramus
CACATGGGTGATGACGACGCTTGTCACATGGGTGATGACGACGCTTGTCACATGGGTGATGACGACGCTTGTCACATGGGTGATGACAACGCTTGTCACATGGGTGATGACGACGCTTGTCACATGGGTGATGACGACGCTTGTCACATGGGTGGTGACGACGCTTGTCACATAGGTGATGACGCTCTCAGGTGGGTTTCCGTGAAGTCGATGTTTCTTCAGAGCTGCTGCCTCTACATGACATAATCCCGCCAAGACTATTCTGGTCTTGTAGCCCCTCTCCTCTCCTTGTGTGTTTCCCTGCCCCCCTGGCCGCTGCATCAACCTTTGTGCCGTCGCTGCTCCTCGTATCTAGAATTGTGAGCGTTTGTTTTCAGTATTTCCGTTATGTTATACCAGCTGCTAAAATGTTATCTCTAAGTCACACTATAACTTTGATCTTGTGCTGGCGCTGCTCCTCATAGCTAGAATTGTGAGCGTTTGTTTTACTGTCATTGTGACAGCTGCCACAATACAAGCTTTCTTGTGATTTTCTTTCACGTTTCAAAGTGCGTGCACTCATCTTTTTTTGCATTGTATAGTTTCTGTACACATTTTCCATTCCCTTTTTTATACTCTTACTGGCTTCAATCTATCTTTTTTTATTGTTCTCTATTGTACTTTTAAAGCAACTGCCTGATTCTATCCTTTTTCTTGGCATTTATTTCAAGGTTACTAATGATATAGAAGAGCGTTCTTGTTCTCTTTGGTGTGGGTTTGTGTGTGGCACTGCTAGTTTCCAGAGTCTTTCCTCTATGGATTTTATAAGATTGCTTCTTCATAGTTGATAAGATTCCTGTAGTGGACTGCTTCAAGGAGGGTCGTCCTGCCGCTTTCTTTAAACACTTCGTGCGTTTCTAAAATAGCTCACGTCCTGTAGCTCCTTTCTTAATTACTTTTTGTCGGCAGTTTTGCGGGGATGCATTCCCATTAGCACCTGTACTTTGTAGCATTTCTCGTAGGTAGTCACTCTCTTCTGAGTCTTGATAATGTACTGTCAAAACCCGCTATGGACTCAATATTCTATATGGAATGAATTTTGACCACCGTTCTATGATGGGTGCACTAAAGTGTATTATTCTTCTTCAGCGTATCTCGGATACTTTCCGTCGTTGATTAGGTTTCCTAAGCTCCTCTCTAAGGGGTATGTTGATTGTGTGTGTTTCAGTCAGAACCTGAGCGAATTAGCGCTTCTCAATGGTATACTTAGCTTTTCATATAAAAATCAACGTTACTGGTGGCAGGAGTTGCTGCACCAGTAACGCTGCAGGCTTATATTTTCTTGCATCTTTTTCTCTTTGTCTCTCACTTGGGAGCGAGCGTCTTCATGTACAGCCAATCTTTCGTACATTTTGTTTATTACATTTTTTCACTTATTATTTTATTCATAATGCTTACGAGGCTTTTTCTTGTCGGCTATAGTAGGCTGTAACAGCTGAGATGCTTGAAAGTGTACCTCCTCGTTTTGGTATCACTCGAAATGAACATTTTACTAGATTTTTAAACCTTTAATTAATCCTAAACCTTCATGGTGATTGTCGAACTTGCCCGTAAATGGTGGTGTTAACTCAAGTATTCAAGTACAAATAATCAAAATTAGTAATTATAATCAACTTGGTTCACCCCAAACGTAGGATTAAAATCATTACTCCCTCTAGTCCAAAATTGTTGGTGCATATCAATTTTCCAGAAATAGTAATATAAACCAATGCGAAAGGTTTGATTCAAATAAAATACATGTTAACCTAATCATAACTTCACATATTACTGGAATACATTGAATTGACAATGTACAAACAAAAAATAAGAAAAATGAAACACTAAAACTTTGGACTGTTTTCTGCTTGTGCATCAACAATTTCGGACTGGTGGGAGTATTGAATACACAGGGAAAGATTCAAGCAAAATATCAAGCGAAAAACGGTCATTTGAAATTATGCTTTATTAAAGAAAAACTGGAAGCTTTTCACAATACGATGACTAGCAAAGACTTGAGCCAGTACCGTACACGAGTTGCCCGTTTAGTGTTTCCTCGTTTACAGAGCCTTCATTGGCAACGTTTTTTATTGTGTTACGTCCTTGAAAATCCAAAAGTTCTGGCCACAGAATTACACATTTCGATGAACTTGGACGGTTACGCAGATGACTGCCTCGCCAGAAAGACCTAACTTGAGCAGCTGTCTTGTGCAAGGGCAGTCACAAGTGGAGGAAGTCTTGGTGTGTGTGTGCGCTGTTTTCAGGAAGTTTTAGAGGAGTAAAAGATGTGACAACCTTTGCTTCCCTTTACAAAAATAGGAATTAGGTTTGTAACCTAATTGTCCATCTGCTAACAGGCTCGCTAATACGGGCTGTAGACTTGTGTTCATGTGCTCGAACACACGCTGCTTGTTCAGAAGAATACTTCATTAATTACTTGATCTCTAAGTCTTTTCGTAACTCTGTGATCTTGACTAGATCGTCTTTTGTGCCTTCACATCATACGGAGCCCACACATCTCTGTTCGTATGTTCAGGAGATTTCCTTGACGATGAATTCAAGTGCCGACCTACGATGCTAAAACATCCCGAGCATTTTGTTCAGAATGCTCTAGTATCCTGCGGGCAGCCTCACTACACTTTCTTCTCTCGCTCACATTTTCTGAGGTTTTGCTTGTGAGAACTTTGAATGCTTATATTCGTAAGTCAAAACTTTCTTCGCTGAGATATTTCTGTATTCGTAGGGCAAGTGCAAAAGGCCCAAGTTGCGCTCTTTGTAGCTAGGTGTTTTGCATCGCAATTACCATCACACTTTTCTCGACGTCTCCTTGACCTGTTAACTTTGCAGTAAGAAGTTTGCATATAATATCTTTACTGCGACGATGTCTTTTTCTTACACCTTAAATTTACTTTTTTTACACATTAAATTTACTTTTTTTACACGTTAAATTTACTTTTTTTACACCTTAAATTTACTTTTTTTACATATAGTACATTTAGAATCTTGAAGCAACTGTATACCGTTTTTCTTTTATTGGCGATATTTAAGCTCGTAATAATACGGTGAAGTTGTCTGTTAGCTGCCTATTGAGTTGCTGGAGGTATGAACCGTTTGAAAATTTAAGAAATTCAACTGATGCAAACCAATTTTGACCACTTTTTGCATGCTTTTCATTACTTTCAGAGGGTTATGTATCTCATTGATGAATCACCTCGAAAAAGTTTTGAACAAAATCAAACAAGGCCGTGCCATCATTTGTACATATTCATTTGTGAATTTTTCAAGAAGAACCAAATATTCAAGGACGAATAGTAATTTTTTGTTTGAAACGCAGGGTGGCATCTCGTGCAGCTAACCTCATGCACGTGTGTCATCTTTTCTTCTTTTCAGTTCAATTCAAATTTGCCTCTTGCGTATGCTTCTGGTGTTTTTGAGGCCAGCTGTAGCGGGTTGTACCAACACTTCAAATTTGTGTTCTTGTGAAGTGTTAGATGCGTTCTTTTGATAGACATTCTTAAAGTATTGCTAATAAAGCATAAACTTTGGGGAAATCGACATATTTATTTAGCTTTTTCAAGAATATACCCAGGCAATGAAATTCTTTTTTGTATCTTAAGGAGCCACTTTAAAGTTATAATAGTTTACATTTTTGATGGAATGAACTCATGAGATGAAACTTTTTGCATCTCAAGTCACGCCTTGTGAAGACACCGCGGTTTTTATTTTCTAAATTGCTATTTGATCGTAAAGAGTGAAGTTTGTCAGATTTTTCTGTCCATTTACGATGTAGTGCTTTTCTTTGCGCTTTTCTCACGAGCAAACGCGTAAGTGTTCGATGTGAGTTTGAATAGATTAGTGGAAATGTGTGAAATATTGAGGCAACGTTGAATGCATGACGCCCTCCTGGATAGTGTCTGTGAATGCTTGAACAAGTTTAGTGTTGCTGGTTTTATGACAGCATTAATTGTGTCGACTGCTGCTTCTGAGCTCAGTGAAGTGAGGACCCTGTTTAACGTCAATGCTAGAACTTCAGTTTTCTTATATTTGAGGAAATGTTTCAAATAGTCGATAGAAAATACTATGATAACTGCTATTAAGTCACAGAAAGAGGCTATTGAAGTTTCAGAGACGGTCATTTTCTTAAATTTATGGCATTTATTCTCAAGAGTGAAATGCTAATTAAAAATAAAAATTCATGAGTGCATAGTACGCAAATGTGTGTTTTGGAGTTAACTCTTGATCTTATGAGTGAATGTATGAACATTTCACCTGACAAACTGACACAAAAAAGTAAACATAAAATATTGAGTAATGACTAAACATTTCACTTAATAATCTGAGACATGAGAAGAACTAAAGACAGATCCTGGTCTCGACAAACGGACACACATCGGACACCCACACCTGGTCTGGTGTTGCACTGTGTGGGTGCCCCGTACACGGGCGGTACTCCTCTCATCCTTGCCCCTTCCTGTCTGCCTGCATGCCAACTCTTCGTGTGCTTTATTTCACGCTAATTTAGGTTTCATTTTATCTGGAAGAAAATGTAACGTAATTTGTGGGCGAGAGGAGTGTGAAAAGAAGGAAAAATAAAAAGTAGTCGGCGAGATAGCAGTAAAATTGGTAGTGAGAAGCGTTTGCAGTAGATGATCGTGGAAAAAATCTTTGCGCTCAAAATTGAATTAGTTTGGAATTGATAGCGCGTCTTGTTTGACAGGCATGGCGACGAACTTAACTTAGGATGGTGATAAGAGTTCAGTTTAGAGGAGTTCATTTTGCTAACCTCTTCTCAGATTTGACTCAACCAAAAACATGGACAGAGGAGAGAGAGCATGACCTAGTCTTCCACCTACGTCGCACTCAAATCTCCTTGCGCGCTGCCGCCCAGAAATAATGAAACGACTTTCTCTCGATACTCTTCTTGGGTTATATATTCCAAAGACCAGCTCATAACTGCAGTGGGCATTCAATTACAACAAATATGCTGTTGAGAATAATCTGATTATAAATGTTTCTCATATGTTACTGTCTAGTTTGAATTGCACGTTTGTTAAGGATCTGCAAGCAGAACAGAAGAAATTCAGCGTTCTCTAACTGTAAACGTTCTGAACTCCAACTTCATCACGAGTTTTGAAGAGAAAACTTGTCGCCGTTTGAAAAAGCGACGAAGAAAAATGCGAGCAAAAACTAAATTACAAACTACGGTTTAATTACTTTCCATGTTATTAAAAGTAGATTTTCTTTCAAATACATGCTGCAACTTCAATATTGCAAGACCGGGGGAATTAGGCACGGGAGCTAAATTAATTGTGAGATATTGAGATTCTAGGGTGAGAATGCATGCGAACTAAAGTGTTGATGAACTGCTTCACGACCATGGCTAACAATGATGGCTTGTAGGAGCTACTGCTGCTTTCTCTCTTCATGCTGCCAGTGGTGACTCAGATGTCTTCACAGAACTCATCTCGACTCCAAAATGCTTTCCCTTAAAATGTACTCAAATTTAATGACATTGTCTTATTAAAGCTCCTTAAAATAATTTATTGGAAATTAATCTTAGTCAATTTATTTTCAGACGTTCATTCATAATGAAGAAACTAAAGATATGCGTATAAATTAATAGTGATCCCAAAATGAAGTCTTGGGCTTCATCTATTCTGATAATTATGTTTGGAGTTATTTTAATGCATACAAATGATAGTAAAGAAATTAATTAAATTTCAGCTTAAACACTCGTCTTCTTGGACTTACTGAGTCACGTAATTAATTGCTGTGTCTTGAATTTACTAATTCTTGCTCCGTTTCTACCTGAACGTCAGCGGCGGCTACTGTTTTTGTTCAGTGAGAGTGCAAAAGTCGGTTCATTCGCAAACAGTTCGCTGTTTGTTCAGTTTCTTTATTTGTAGGGCTTTTTATTAGTAATACTTTGAATACATGGCTTTGTAGCTCACTTAACTTCATAATCACGTTTGTGTAACATTCAGATTCTTAATTATTGACACGTGATGAGAAATAATCTGCGTTTGACAGCGAAGTACCGTAAAAGTAATTTTAAATTGCTCATGATGCGCTTCCTGTGCTCAATTTTGCTAAACCACATAATCACTTACAGAACCATAATTCATAATTACAGAACCTAACCTAAGTGACCCACCGGTGGGTCCCATCGCAGGAAACGTGTTAACTCGTTGACTCCGATTGCCTGATTGGTGTAAAACTTCACTTTGTACGCATAGTCACTAGAAGGATCTGAAAAAATTACAGAACCTAACCTACGTGGTACACATACGTACCACTTCGGAGTCAACGTGTTAATTCATCACCCATTCGTCAGGGGTTTGCTTGAACCCCACTAACTGAGTTGTTTCTGGTGGCACGATAGGATCAAAACCTCAGAAAGAGTTGAGCTCTGCTGAACAATCAGCCAATTAAGTAGGTTTGACTTGCACGGAATGTTGAGCATCGCAGCTGCCAAGACCATTCCTGGAGCTCCCAAATCTTTGCGCTGCTGTTGACGCAATTACTAGCGTGTTTGAGCGCTTGCCTCACTTCGACCAGCTACCACAAACCTGTTCTCAAGCATTTACTCTACGCTCTGCACAAACTTAAGCTTGCGTTGTTGTCTTTGTGCCTCAAAGTACCTACGTATAAGCGATTGAAAAATAAATTGAATTGGCTAATTAAATAAACCTTGACATGGATGTGACTAATTGATGAGGTGAGTCGGGCGCCTCATGAAATACTGTAACTAGTGCAATGATATGCTAACTTATCTTTAGTCTCCCCTCCGGTGTCCCTATATGGGAGATAATATAAAGTATTTTATTTAACTAGCACTTGTGACGTTCAAGTCTGAGAGACAATGAACAGACTCCGACGATGCTACCAATCATGGCTTCCATCTTGCCCTCTGCTCCTTTCAACAAGAAGACTTTTGTTTATTTTCAGGTTGAATCTTGAAGGAGCTTCATTACTTGACTCATGAGAGGTCGCTTGAAGAAGACCTCGTTCCTCAGACTTCATATAAATTAACTTAATTAAACATCCTGAATTCAGACCTCTGTATCGTAGCTTGACGGGCCGCAGCTCAAAGCTCTGCTGCCTGATGAGCTGCGATGAAGTTTCAAACAATTTCTCTTTGGCGCACCGCTTTCACTTTATGAACCTAAAGGATACACACATATCGGATATTCTAAGTGGAAATTCCTGTACGTAATAATTATCGGCGATCGAAGCTGGAGCAGTGACCAAGAATCACGCGGATCAATACTGGTCGATAGCGATACTTCCAAGTCAAGTAGTTCGGAGCGCTGCGTGGACATAAACTAGTCAGTTGAGCATTACCTTGGTGGTAGATTATCTTGTTCAGAAAATCAAGGACCACGCATGGCAACTCGATTGTTTAGGCTACACTCAGCAGGTATGATTTAGTTGTATTTCTATGACTGTCCGATAATTTTCCTTGTAAATTTCAACATTATTTTGTGCCGCAACCCCTATAAGTAAGTGCCCTGCAGGGAATTGTCTTGCAGCGTGTCTTGGAGATTTAACGCTCCTCGGCAGATACGTAGAATTCACGAGTTTTGCTCCAAGAGATACACTGATTGTGCTGTCCTCGTCAGCATGCCTTGTGCAATTAGCGCTCCTCAGTGGTAACGCTAGCTCCCAATCACAGTAATCGGCAACACTTTTTGTAAGAGACTATTTTTCCGTACTGTGAATTATGTTTTATTTTAACCTTTTCTACATCTCTTTCCCTTTCATTGGGAGGGCGTAAGTTCCTCGCAACCGACCCTTTGCACAAGTGTTTTCGATATTTTATATATGATATATACTTCAACTTTTAATTTTTGTCGACATGCTTGCTGTCACTTGAAATTCTCTTCAAGCGCGTACGGTGGATATCTCTCGTGTAAGGATAATAAGTATATGAGACACATGTTTCCCTAGCTTTTGGACGAGATGATAGTATTTCTCTGTTTTTATAATGAATGCGAACGATTGAATAGTGTTGTAGGGAACCCAGATAGCTCCAGTTGATGCAGTGTCATGGTTCTTGTTGACTTGAGAGCCCTGCCTCACAAACCGAGATTTCGACTAGATGTGCATGCATTAGAGGCGGTCAGCATGGACTGGAAGGAGACACGGAGCAGTAATGGTGGACTACTTTACACACAAGAAGCGTGTGCTCAGCAATTGTAGCTCCAAGGTCCCTGTATTGTGACGCATCTGGGCCTCGCTTGCAAGGTCGCGTGTGCGGGGCGACTTTACCGCTTCTCTCGTTGCTCTTTATTACGCCTTTATTACCATTGTTGTAGTGAGTGCGAGAGAGGTGCTTATTTTACCTCAGTTCTTCTTTACGGTCACTGCTTAACACTGCACTCAGTGTGTGGTGGTGATGTAGCTGCCACTCGATGGAAGTGTGCGTTGACTGTTACTCTTCACATTAGTTTTTTGAATGTTTACCGCTTGCGTTTGCCTCTAGACATTGGGATTCAAGAGATTCTGTGAAGTTATTTGTGAAAAATGACTTTTTGTTTATCATATTTTGGTGTTTACGGAAATGAAGCGATGTACGAGGCAGTCTCGTATTTTTTCACTAAAAATCAAATTGGTGGCTCATTTTTAGACTTGATTGGTTAAGTTGCTGTTCTAGAAAGTCATCGATTTTTTTAACTGAATCTTAATCAGAATTAAAAAATTCAAATATAAGTTCGTACACAGAGTGTCGTGTTCATTGGAAGTACAACAGCACTCAAATTCTTGAACTGTAATGGGCGTTCAGTGAATCCTTGCCTTCACTTGATGGGTGACTAATCTGCCCCTGACATTGTCTGCATCAGTGGACCTTGGGGACTGAGCTCCGTCCAGTGATGAGCAGTTAACTGCAAAATCAGCAACACTTGTTCGAGAAAGCTGTTGTGAATTGTACAGTTGTGTAGCTCGTAAGCATTTTATTTTTTTCACTATCATTTTTTGTAGGGGAAGCCTCTGTGCCGTGCAACCGACCTCATACAGAGCTATTTCCGTTTTTTTGTATCGTTTTATGTGAAACGTATTTCCATATTGAATTTTGTGTTGTGAGTATTCCCATTGTAAGCGGCTCTGAGTGATGATTCACCCTTCTTTAAGTGGCAATTTAAGGCGATGAAGCATCGTCATTACTGAATAAGTGCATGTCATGTTATGGCAAACAACTCTACTATTATGTTGAAAGTGCCTCAGCACTGGTAACTCGTACCTGTACATTCTTAGCCGTTGCATGTGTCTGCCTGGCCTTGAGTATGATGGCCGATGACACGTGTTTAATTGTTGTGGGGGGAGGGAGGTCGGCTTGCTCTTCCTCCTCATCTTCCTCCTCATCTTCTTCTCTCACTCTTCCTCCCTATCTTCCTCCTCATCTTCTTCTCTCACTCTTCCTCCCTATCTTCCTCCTCATCTTCTCTCTCTCTTCCTCCTCATCTTCTTCCTCATCTTCTTCCTCATCTTCTTCTCTCACTCTTCCTCCCTATCTTCCTCCTCATCTTCTTCTCTCTCTCTTCCTTGCGTCTTCAGACGTTATGGGCGCTTGTTATGTCAAGGAAAAGATCGCTATGCAATTCTGGATCTTGCTAGACTGTATTTGCTAGTAGTACTAAGTCACTTTTAATAATTTTATATTAGTTCAGGATAATTAATTGAGTAGTAAATTGATGTATTCTGCAAGATATTCCTATAAAATATAATTAATTGAAATATATTTTATAAACACGTTGATATCACAAGTAAGAGTATGCTATTTTACATTAATTCTTATTCAGATAAAATTAGCGATCGAGAGCATTGATGCCAGATAAGCTTACATAATCAATTAAAAGTTATCTGGTTGCTTTCTGATGTTGATTTTTAAAAAATGATTGTTCGCTGAAGTGCTGTGTTCTGCAATTTTTGAAAAGAAAATTTGCTTGACATGAAGTTTTAATGTGAGCTGATGGTGCGCCGCCAAACACAACGCCAACACAGTCGAGGTTGTGTGTGCAAAGGAGTGGACTGAGGTCATTCTTGCTTATGTATTTACTGTCTGTAATAGCCACGGTTCATCAGTCTTTTACACCTTGACTACGCGTTGGAACTTTCGTGTACCTCTAGGTATATTATTTGAACTGTAATTTGAACAATCGTAGGCGTGTTAAGCTCCGTATTCTGATGCGCGTAACCGTTAATGCTTTTGGTCAATTACCCAGAGGGGCTTAGCTAGCAATTGTTCGCTTCGTTCAAGTGACCCAGGTGACACGTGGTGAGCTTCTCAGGTCGTAGTGGAGATTGCTAATTTATGAATTACTTCCGTGGAGTCTACAACTTGCCCTGGGCATAGGAAAAGTGAGGAGCAACTGCGTATTCAACCATGAGGTGATCCATTTTTGTATTTTTGATAGGAGATGCTCCAGAAATGCTTAGCAAAATATCATTTAAAATTAATTTTTACACAGATGAGAATTCCTCCATTGAAAATCATCTGGTGATCGAGACTTTTTAAGTTTTTCCATAATTTTGTATCAGGGACTTGTATTGTCAATGCATAATTAGACAACGAACCCTTAGCTACCTTCATACGAGTTTTACATCATGTGTTGAGCTGCAAACGCACGAGTATGCGACGAGCGTTTATACTGACGCAGTATCTTAAGGTGAACTCATGTTTACTATACCAACGACGGTCTCATTTATTGCAACAAGAGTCGTTGGGATGGCAGTTGTATTCAAAAATACACATTTGGTATTAACCAAACTTCATTTTTATGTGGGGTTTTGGACAGAAAGCCTGAGGACCTGAAAAATGATGTGCAATTTAGACGTGAAATTAAGGATTGCTTAGGAATGTTAACTAAAGAAAGTAGTGGTAAATCGAGTACATGGGTTGAAGGGATAACTGTGTGTTACTAAGTTAACCCTCGCACTGGGGGAATCACTGAAGTCAGAGGGACGCGACATCTCTTTCATGATTGAGGTGTCAACGTTCCTGTTGTATCGTCGGTCATATTCTGTAGCTTAATTTAGCTGGGCTCCTCCACAGTGAAGCATTGAGCTATTTTTAGGAATAAATGTTGAATTCAATTTGAGAGAATAAATATGCTGCCATCATACGAACTTGACTAATTATTTATTCCACGCTCGTAGCATCTTCCAAAGCATGGGTGTACAATTTATAGTGGCGTTTTCTCGAGGAAAAAATTGCATCTTTGTTCTGTTGATTTTCATTCTCACACAACTAATTCCATCGGCTTTTAAAAAGTTCTGCAGAACTGATTGCTTGTTAAATTGAAGAATTTGTGTTTTTAAAAGATTTTTAATAGGTTATTATATTGAAGGGCCAGCTACTGTAGTTTTCTAATGTTCAGTTTTAAGAATCACCCCACATTTCGGTGTAGTAACTTTGAGCTTGACATTGTTAGCACTTAGGTAGCATCTGCTGTTTTAACTTCTATGGTGTCATTTGGGCGCGTTGAGATGCTCGTTTTACGTGCACAGCATCAAATCTAATACGGTTCAAGTTGCTGATATTTTTTGTTTAAACTTAAAGGCTCCTCTGTCGAGCATCGGCCTTTCAATATTGAGAGACTTAACAAGCCTTAATGAAAGTGCGTCATCAAATAACAAAGGTGCTCACTGATCTGCAGAAACAGTAATTAATTAACTTACGATAACCAATATCTTGAACAGAAAAAGATACTACTCTATCAAAAACGTAAAATATCGTAAACTACTTGTTTTCTGGTAAATCGAGTTCATAGTGTAGGACATCATTCTGATTGGCGAATAAAATCTATTGAGTACGTATGTGGGATTAAAAGTAAATTAAGTATGTGTAGAATAGAATAAAATGAGGCTATAGGAACGAACCTTCGGGCCCATTCTTGGGTCGGATAATTACTTCGATAATTATTCGGTTGTTTACCCAAGTCCCATGCCGTATTTCTAGCCGCGTCAACCATGTCGGCAGTGGGATTCGAACCCGAGTCTTTCCGCTCGCAAGCAGATTCGCTCACCAGTCGACCAAGCTGGTGATACCAGTCGACCAAGCTGGTGATACCAGTCGACCAAGCTGGTGGTACCAGTCGACCAAGCTGGTGATGTGTAAAAGAAACAACCTAAAACAAATCTTACGTATACAGTAGTACCTGAGTTAACGACCACAATCCGTTCCTGAAAGCTGGTCGTTCACTGAAACGTTCGTTGGCCGAATTAATTTTTCCAATAAAAAGCAATGGAAATAGGAAGCACTAAAATAAGAAAAACTCGGATGCAACACGATAAAAACAGGCAACGTCCGACCACAACAACGTCTCGAGCGCGACTGAGGTTGGAATGCAGCGTGATTTCTTTGTCTTGCAGTTCGTTATCCGAAAATTTGTTCGTTATCCGGGACAAATTTGTATCGAAATTGTTGGTTCGGAACCGATTTGTTTGTTATCCTAGGCGTTCGTTAACCGACGTACTACTGTACATGTACGTGTTTAAATACAGGGTGCGGCAACATAACTTCTTTTTTTTTTTAAGAAGCCAAGGGCTTTGAAAAAAGGAAGTTATGCTGCCCCACTCTGTATTAGTTGGTTTTACATGTTGAAGCTAGTTGAACTAGAACCAGTTAGACATCAGATATACTATAGGATAGCGAATTGTGGTTTCATATTTTGCACATTTATGACAAGTAATAAATAGCCTAAGTGAAAAGTTAAGGTTGTAGCCTCGTGGTAACCAACTCGTACGAAACTCCCGTACGGTAGAAGTGATGCTACCAATTATTATCAACCCAGCAATATGCCAATTTTGTCCTAAAATATTATTACGGAGTAGTGGAGCCATTTTGAAAAGACCCATATAGCTTCTAACTCCATATAGCTTCTAACTCCATAGCTTTGTTGTCTGAACTGTTCAATTACAGCACACGTTAAAACGAATTAGTGTATCATCACAGTTCCGCAAAATGTGGGTCTAGTTGCGGTTGAGTGTTTTGATGACACGGATTCTGGGAAGCTCAAGAGTGTCTCCAAAGCAAAGACTACCCTTCTTTCTAAGGAAGAACGATGTATTTGTTCTCGAGCATAAATGACGGTTCCTTATTGCGGTAAAATGTTGGCCAAGAGAGCATGCATGTGTTGGTCCTAGCGTGTGATGGTCAATAAGGAGGCCGGGTCATACGACGCCGAGCTCTAGGGCGCCGTCCGGTCTTCGCTTTCTCGTGTTATGGCGACCGCTGCAGTTAGAGGCCTTCCTTCCTTCCTTCCTTCCTTCAATGGCAATTCGCCTACATATTGTTGCAAGTTTTATTACATGCATTTTCGGATCGTATGAAAATGGGGTAACAGCTACAACAAATTCAAGCACTTCGTTTCAGCCATCATTCAATGAAAAAAACATCGGGTAATGTGTGCAAAGCAGATCAACTCGCTCAGGAATAGTTTCTTTAGCCCCAAGTTATGAGTCTAGTTTTTAAGAACTTGTACGCGGTTGAAGAGAGGCGATCTGAGAGTTCATTGTTCGTAAGAGGAGTTTATTGCTAGATGAGGAGGCTGTCCTTTGGCGTTTAAAGAGCTTTGATTTGGTCAATCACAAGAATCCTTGACATTATGACAATGATCTGCTTTTTTTAGGATCTCATATAACATTTTGTAATAGTATATACATCACAGTATTTTTGTCCAGTGTCTATGCAGTTGTTCCCAGAAATATCAGAATGTCAATCTGACTATGATCATCCTTTCTCAAATTGGTCTAACCGGTTTACTAAACGTATAAGACTTCTTCACCCGATATCACCTTGCTTTCTCCTTTATCCCCAACTTTGGATAAAGGAGAAAGCAAGGTTTCTGTTGGTTACTGCCCGCTCGAATGTACATATATTTTTTAATTGTATTATAATAGTACAAGTGTAAAATATATTTCATTCCCTCTTTGACGTAGACGGCTTTTTCTACAACAAGCCTTGCCTGCTGAAGGTTGGTAGAGGCTCTTCTTTCCTCTATGTGACTCGGTGCTCTTGATCGGCGAGCGCCTCCAACAGAGAGGCTCTGTGGCTTGTGGTAACAGGAAGCTGGGGCTGAAGCTTGATCCTGTGGTCGGTCCTCCTGTACGTCTGCAGCGGTGTATGGTCGACGCACGCCTCTTCTCGTTATCATTTGCCTATTCTTCCACTTTGCTACTATTAACGCGTTTACCACCAAACATTAAGGTTCTAGAAAAAATTCTAAAGTACATTTAGCTTCCCAGTAAGTTATTTCGTCGTATGTTTTGCTCCTATTAACTTGGTACCATTAACTTGCTGTTTTTGCATTTGCTGCTTTTAATTTTTTACGTACATTAAATACTTCGTTATGGCAAAAATATATTTTAGTGCGTTATTTTCTGGAGGACGGCACATTACGCTGCACATGCCGTTCTTTATCGCTGCCATCTAGCTGTGCCCCTTACAATTATCGAGGAGCGGTTGGAACTGGTTTAATGTACCATAGAAGTGTGTTGCGTCTTCATTGGTCGTCCCAAAGTTAGTTCCTTCAAGTTAGCTGTGCAAGTTACTAACATTAATCTGGAAATTGTTACGTCTGCATTAGTCGTGCCACCGTCAGTTCCTTGCAGTTAACGTTGCGTGTCGGACATTTAGTTTAGCACTAGCCACGTCTGTGGACGCCGCTATCTCGTCACACCCGGCCACGCTACACTCGCTCCCGCCTCCACACACCCCAGTCACAGGTCTCTTACATGCGTACTGTGACGGGCAGGCGGATGTCTGCAGTTATGTTGTGGACGTAGTTTTGTAGCTGTACTGTAGTTGAGGAATTTTGTGCGACGACATCAATACAGTCAAAACGTGGATGTATAATAGAGCACATGGTTACTGTCAGAATATTCTTCAAAAAAGGGCGCTGATGAGGGCTGTCCTTCAGCAATTTTCGAAACTTAGCGCTTCGCGAGGGATAGTAGGATTCCTGATCTAATCTCGCGTGAAGTGAGAGGAGAAAAAAGCACAACGAAGACTTCAATCAATACACCAGCTGCTGCCGTGAGATGCGAGGAACCATTCATGGCCAGCACAAGACTAAGGCTTCAACAGACTTTTTTACTGAGTGTTTAGCAGATTGCCGTGACGTAAACTTCTCAGACGTAGTTCGAGCTACCCACTACAATATCAGTAACACTTGTTATGCAAGCCTCTCGTTGATTTATTCTTGAAATTATGTTGGTCATGGATTTTCTTTTGTATTTCTGTTGCATTTTTTCGAATGCTTGCATTTGTCTGTTAGGTTGTACCAATAGAAGCATTGAAGCCAGCGTTACAGTGGTGCCACTTTATTTAAATAGCATTGTGCAGTAGGCTTTAACTAAGGAGAAATGGCGGTTAAGCCCTGAATATAATTCTGTTGAACTCTGTCCGTAGTTACGGCGTTGACATACAAGCATTTGTAGTAAGGTCGTGGCCTCCAGTACGAGACGTACTCTTTTTGTAACCTAGGGCTGAAACCAAACGCATTTTTGTGTTGAAGACATCCGTGTGTGTCTCTTGCCATCTTTCGAACGCGTTTCCCGTTTCAGTAGAGACGGGTCGTGTTTGTGACATCGAAGAAAGCACAGTAACATCACCTCTATGGACTGTCAGCCTCCCAAATGACCCTCGCTTGGGCTGCCACAAAGACTCCCTTGACTCCACTTAGCAATTTTCTACTTGTTTCGCCTGGCGTGTTTTTTCGTGTGTTCCCACTGTACGGAGTAGGGACATAAACTTCGTGCGTGAATGGAGAAACATGCGAAATTGGCAAAAAAAAAATTTGGGCAACTAATGTGTAAATAATTACAAAGTTATTCTACAGTTCTTTGATACGTGAATGAACGTCCAAGATTCCATACAATTTAAATGTGACGTAAAATTTTCGAATCAAGTATCTTAGTCGTGAATGATATCATAAATAGTTACGTTTCGGAGTGAGAATCTGTTGGTGCTGTTAAACTGTGCCATTAATAGTGTTTTAATCTAAACTAAGTACGAATGCTGACTTCATAAGCTCTGTTAAACTCTTGTTCATTTTGTCTAGAGAATTCCTGTATGAGTGTGAGCGGCGTCTTAATTTTTTATTTGGCGTGAATGGTTTCTTTTTATCCTTTTATTAATGAAGCAGAGCTTGAAGCGCTTTCCTTATATCTCATGACCACCCTTTTTTTATTCTTCACCTTTTTGACACTGCTTTTGTCACTTGAAGCCACGTACTTAGTTTCTCATCACGTTGCTAACATAACGAAGTAGAAATCCAATAGCTTGCAAAAATGTTAACTTTTCGTAGACGACTTTTAAAGAATTGAAAACTTTATTTTTCATATCGTTCTCATTTTTGTAAGATTAGAACTTGTTTACGGTTGACTCCTCTTTGGGATATTCAGAGGTGCAGTAGTTTTTACGTCTTATATTGTACATGACATTCAATAATTATCGTTGCATTCAAATGTCAAATCAATTATTTTCACTGTTGTTCCATTTTATTTTCAATTTTTGTGTGCTAACAATATCATGTTTTCCTGCTATAAAATATATTGTGATGGCTAAAGATTTAGATAAAGAAGTAGTTATTTTAGGGTTGCCAAAAATCTCCAACAAATATTACTTAAACCTTAAAAGTCAACAGAATGCTCATCTGGAGAACGTTGAAGCGGTTCAAGTAGACTGGACAAGTAAAAAACAATGTTGCACAAGGTCGTTCTCGAGCTGCTAGAACCTCAAAATTCCTTCAGAACCCGTCCTCTCAAAGAGAGGGATGCATGCATGTGATCCACGTCTACCATTTTCCACAGACTAGGTGACTTCTTACAAATATTAAAAACATTTGTGAAAACTGTGGACAAACGTATTGCAAGAGCTGAAGTCCTTATCTTTCGTATCTGCGATTGCAAGCTACTGAACCTCGTGTTCAGTGACGGGAACAAATTTGATGTCCAGGAAAAATTAAACGCACAAACTGATCGTTTTTGATCTACGACTGGTAAAAATGACGTCCGGGTAGTTACTCGCAAACAAGCAACAATATCAGTGATGGTTTGGGTCTCGATCACTGAAACTGGAACAATTCTATTGTTTTTCATGGGAGGAGGAGGAGTTAAAATTAACCAAGAAAATTACCGCAACGATATTCTTACAGAATTACTGTTGTCTTGGGATACAAATCATTCAAAAAACGCCAGGAGCTATTAAAGTAAAAGAATCCTGACAGTGAGCTAAGAAAGCTCGTGTGTGGTTGGCATTCAGTATTTGTCTTTAATATCGGAGGAATGGCCTTCTTCATCTCCAGACCTGAATCCCTTCAATTACGTCATCTAGTCAGCGACACATCACCAACATTTAAAGGTGCTGAAGTTAAAACTCAATGAGGAAAGGGCCCAAATTCATGAAAAAGTCATCACTCGTGTAAGTCATTCTCTAAGCGTCTTCAGCTTGTTATCGACAAAAACGGAGAGCATATTGAATAAAATGTGTTAATTTTAAGCTATTACATATATATATACTATTTTCTTTTGTTTGCATTTGTTTACATATGGTTATTTAATAAGCATAAGCTCTAAAAGATATAACGTTAATTATTGAACACCCTGTGTAGTAGGAGGTGGTACATATCTTATTTGTTTCGTCGTCATCATCTCCTTTTCTTCATTCCTACAGAGAAGTTACCTCAGGATGTGTGAGGCTTATTGGAGGAGTCTGTAAGGAGAGCTTTGCTTTCACGTGGGCTTTATCTAGCTTTATTCTAATCTTGCTGTCTCATCCGAGTGAAGTAACCAGCTATTGTGGCAGTGACTTCTCTTTACCATGCATGTCTATTGTACACTTACAGAATTGTTGATTCAAATTGTTTTTCAGAGATGTTCGTCTCCTCTGTTGTTTGGACCTCTGTTTAACTCTTACTGCACAAGTAAGAGTTACACAGACACAGAGGTCCAAACAACGCTTTATTTACTAAACGTCTTCACATCAGATGTTACATCAGATGTTACTGGTACAGCGAACACTATTTCTTTATTTTCACTTGTGTAAGTCTTAATGGTCTGAAACTATTTTAAATTTACCGATTTATTTAGTCTCGTAATAAATGAGAACAAATGAAGTGCGCTAGTGGAGTAATAGTATTATAGCGAGGGAATATGATCACTGCTCTACAATAGCGTTAACACTAGGGATATTCTTGGAACGAATAATTATTAACACGAGTTTTATGGGCGTCCGGTGACACCATTTCTCAAGTTTACCGCAAGCAACAGTTTTGGCTTTATCTTGCGTGGCTTTGTTTAGTTCTGGGATGCCAAAGCTGTAAGACCATGAGCTGGCCCTCTGTGTCCATGCCAGTTTGCTAACATCCTCGTTACTGACCCACAAGGCCGAGGTTTGTGTTACCTTGTGAGTTCCGTGAGCGCTATCTGTTGGCATACACAAAACATAAAGCTTGCGGGTGTTTACAAGTTTGTTTTCGTGTGACCTAGATGTGCTTTGTCACAGGATTTTCTCCTGCATAAGTCCTGCATTCTGTTCAGTTTTGCTCTCGTTATTCAACATGAATGCTTCAATACAAACTAATAGGAACCACTTCTGAAGTCTTAACGACTGCTGCTGCCACCGCTACCTGATCTTGGGGTTGCTGCTTTGTATACTCGTAGTATACTGTGCACTCACAACGGTTCTTCACTGTGAAGGTCGTTTGTGTGTAGGCATGCAGTACTCGTATGAGATGCTTCTGCAGCTGCCTCTTGCAGTTGCCTCTTGCAGTTGCCTCTTGCAGTTGCCTCTTGCAGTTGCCTCCTGCAGTTACCTCCTGCAGTTACCTCCTGCAGTTGCCTCCTGCAGTTGCCTCTTGCAGTTACCTCCTGCAGTTGCCTCTTGCAGTTGCCTCTTGCAGTTGCCTCCTGCAGTTGCCTCCTGCAGTTGCCTCCTGCAGTTGCCTCTTGCAGTTGCCTCTTGCAGTTGCCTCTTGCAGTTGCCTCTTGCAGTTGCCTCCTGCAGTTGCCTCCTGCAGTTGCCTCCTGCAGTTGCCTCCTGCAGGGTTTAACATGGTTGTGTCTCGAGCGCTTCTCTGCTGTGTTCGAGGTGCCACCTAACTGATGTCCGTCCGTCGCATCCGTGATGTCGGACTCAATCTTGCTTATTACCTGCTGTTAACTCATTGCTATTTGTGACCTCATCATTTTGTGACCTCATGACACTTGTGACCTCTTGACACTTTGTGACCTCTTGGCACTTTGTAACCTCATTACAATGTGATTCTTTTCTTTTAGTCTGGATACCGAGATAACAGGTTTATTTTCATTGTGAGAGTACTAGCATGTCTTTTAGTAGCTATCTTCAGGTTTTTTCAATGCAATTTACTGATAGGAGCCCCTAAAATAAATGGCTCGTTTTAGTATTCCTTCATTGTTAAATTTTTTTCTTGAGCACTTGTTTTTCATGTAGAATACATTGCTTGAAAAGATATCACTTCATTAAAAGCAGTTGCTTTTGATTTGTTGTCTCGTTAGGTTGCTGGATGATAGTTCTGTTTTTTAACTTACACTTAATAGAGCTTGAGACTCATAGTCGCTCAGAGAAATTCCTTCAGACATTGAAGAAATTTATGAGAGTTGTTGCGTGCTTTACATCCGAGCTGTTGTTACATGTGAAGAATTGATCAGAACCATATTTTGTGTACTTGATGAAGCCGTTTATTGTGGATTATTGATGGCAGAACTGCAGCTGTGATTTCGTTCTTGTTACCCAAAATTTAATGTAACATATGCACAGTACACAAGGTTTTTACTCCAAGACACTCCGGTAGTTCTTGAAGGACGGTCTGGATAAGATTAGTCTGCTTCCATGGGGCGCCAATTAAAATTCTCTCCTGGATTAATGGAGGGTGGGAAATTGTTCTTTGATGTGAGACCGGAAGTTGAATGCGGCTTCTGAATGTAATTGCTGGGAGTTACTCATTTCCCGACATAAGGGGCGCAGTGTTGTCAATTCTGTGTCCCGACAGTGTTGTCAACTCTGTTTCTCGACAGTGTTGTCAACTCTGTTTCCCGACAGTGTTGTCAACTCTGTTTCCCGACAGTGTTGTCAACTCTGTGTCCCGACAGTGTTGTCAACTCTGTGTCCCGACAGTTTGTCAACTCTGTTTCCTGACAGTGTTGGCAACTCTGTGTCCCGACAGTGTTGTCAACTCTGTGTCCCGACAGTTTGTCAACTCTGTTCCCGACAGTGTTGTCAACTCTGTTCCCGACAGTGTTGTCAACTCTGTTTCCCGACAGTGTTGTCAACTCTGTTTCCCGACAGTGTTGTCAACTCTGTTTCCCGACAGTGTTGTCAACTCTGTTTCCCGATAGTGTTGTCAACTCTGTTTCCCGACAGTGTTGTCAACTCTGTTTCTCGACAGTTTCTCAACTCTATTTCCCGACAGATTCTCAACTCTATTTCCCGACAGTGTTTCCCGACAGTGTGTTGTCATAGTGGGCGCAGTGTTGTCAACTCGGTTTCGAGTTTATCTTTATGTGAGGGAAAATAAAACCTTCATGTCGTACTGTTCATTCAATAAGTTGGATAAGCTGTAAAACTACGGAGTGAATTCAATTAGCATGTAATATATTCTTTGCTTTGTTAATTTCACTGTTTATGTTGCTCTTGTATTAGTAATTCTTGAGCTTAACATTGCTGCGAGTAGACGCAGAACCAGCAGCCATCATCTAGAAGCAAAATAAGCTCTAAATATCGCTTTATTTCTTTTTCATGTTCCTATATTTTAGATACAAAAAAGGTGTTTCAATAAAGAACTGAACTCTAAGTGATGACAGTGTGAGTGAATAAGCAGCTGCCTTGTCGTAACATCACACACGACACTGTGGTGAAACTAATTAAAAAACTTTGAAAAGAAGAGTGTTTCAGATCAACCGAGATGTGGTCGAATATGCACCGGCAGTAGAGAAAAACATTATATGTAATTCAAAGTTTTTGAGCATACTATTAAAATGTATAAGAACTCTGGTGGAGGTTGGAAAAAGTGGAAATCTTCGTATGTGATGTTATAATCTACACATGTTACGTAAGTTACATGTTTACTGTAGTACACGAGTAACTGCCTGGGGTGGGTGCTATACTAGCTCAGGTAATAAGACTTCTAAATGGAATTGTGTTTGACTTGCGTCTTTGCGTGCCTGATCCAACCTCCTCCTCCTCCTAACATTTTTATCTCTTGTTTTAAATTATTTTTAGAACTTCTCAATGATTAATTAAAGCATGTTTGTATCAAATATGTTCTACTTTTAGTTGCAATCGATCGTAGAAGTTCACTTTGAGCTGCGGTTGAGAACAAAAACGCAATCTTATTCAGACGGAAACTGCCTGAACATGTATGTCTGCGCATTGGAATATCTTAATCTGATGGACCAAATGTTCTCCACCTCTCATGTTATATTTGTGCCTTCAACCGTGCGCTAAGTCAAGCTGTTGCAAATTTAGAATGCGTTAGTATTACTTCACAAAGGCGACGTTCTTCGGCTCTTCAGAGCGACAGACGTTCACTTCAAAGCGTTTCTGGTGCGGATTATTTTCTTACACAGCAAATTATAAAATTGATTTTGACTAGAAGAGGAATAAACCATGTCTTATATTTTCAGAGGAACTTTCTCCGCTGTCTCTTTAAATCACGTGACTGAAAAAGTTCCTAATTACTGGGGCTAGGAAGAACTTCTTATGGTAGGTAAATTTTGTGCTTTAATGAAAGGTTCTTAGCGAAGCGAAGTTTAGTGAGTGCCGCAGCGGTGATGTGCTTTCTTTAGTTGTGGATGGTTCTTTTTGTGCTAAAAAAGCCATTTTTTTCTTCTTCTGCCATTTGGTTGTTTTGCATAGCAGATCATGGACCTTTTTTATTTGATATTTGAAGCAATTTTTTCCACTATGAGAATACACTCAAATGAAGCGTTGGTATATTTACAATAAATGAAATAATTTTCATGTTTCGTGTAATTACTATCACATGGCTGCCCATCGTGAAGTCTATGAACTCCTGGGCCTCAATACTTCATTTTAAAATAATATTCTACGATTTAGTTACGTGTTATTCCTTCTTTATGAGGTCTTCTAATCCTAGTTTTACTCGCATGAAACCCGATTTCTATGTGACGGATATTACAGTAAAGATCTTTCGCACTATCCGCTTTTTAAACGAAACTCTTCACGAAGCTAAAGAGTTTTGTGATGTGGACAGTATCTCATCGCTCACACGTGCTTCAGTAGTTACTCCTAGCTGTTCCAAAAGTATGCTATTATATGGGGGAATAGTGGTCATGGAACTTCATCTACAATCCAAGTTTCAATAGTACTTTTTCCAGTATAGAGAATGTCACTGGTTTATATATTTTACAAAAGTAACCATGATTATTTTAATTTTACTCAGTATTTATCATTTGACTTCCCGTTGTGCCGGACAACGTAATAATAGTGCCGTATAAATTGCAACAGTAGTATGTGTATGATTTGTAATTATGTACGTCCGGGCGCATGCTACTCAATAAATAATTAATTATACACACGTTCTACAATATTTAGCAGAATATTAGAGGAGCACGCCCCTCAATATTTATCGGAATATTGGGACATACGTCTCTTAATATTTAGGAGAACATTGAGGACACACGATCCCCATTATTTTTAGAACAGTGAGGACTCACGTTCCTTAATATTTAGGAGAACATTCAAGACACGTATTCCAATATTTAGCAGAAGAAGTATCTGTTCTTCTCTTGCTCGCAGCAGCACAAAACAGAAACATTTGCTTCTATTCTACGCCGTCGCTAGTTTTGGTTTTCCCTTACGATCCAGCGCTGTCAATACACAGATGAAGAACCATTGCATTAAGGTGGAACCAATACATTAATGCTTAAGGTTAATATTTCCCGAAGATTTTACGAACTGCGGATTTCTGTAGTCATTTTTGTAGAGGCGATCACAGTATTTTTTTAGAAATGGGCGTAATTTAGGTAACGTTTTTGACTTACTCATGTCTGTGTATATGTATCATTTATGTTGAATACAATTTTTCATGCTAATTTTAGATTTGAATTTTACGCAATGGTTCTAATACCATTTTTCTTACTTTTCAAGTTTATTCGTGTAGGTACAAACACAGTGAAACTTTCATGTTGAATTAACTGTTATTTCCATCAAATATTGTATATTATACGAACGTATCTGTCAATTCGCTGTTGAAACTTCACTAGAAAGTGTAGCCTTTGCGAATCGCAAAAGAGGGTTTGTTTCACGTTCAACTCTTCAAAATTAGTTTACATTTTTCTCTAACCCTCATCAGGCAACTTTTGAAGTTCCGAATCACGTCGTGAGCAATCAATTCTTAGCTGAAGCAAACTATTGTACGCTAAGTCATTATTGAAAATGATGACATTTCAAGTCTGTGTAAAACACTCGCCAGGATTCCTTCAAGACTGCGGCTCGATGAAACTCGTCTTTTATTGATGCTTTTAGTTCAGTTATGCGCTTGAAAAATAGTTTTCCTTCCGAGGAAGTCACTCGTATGATGATGAGCTCCCATGCGTTGCTCCGAACATTTGTGCTCAAGTTATTTTTTGGTTTCTTTGTGAATAATTATTGTTTGTATCATTACTATATTAATTCGGGAATAATTTAAAGAAAGCCAGACTAATATATTAGTTCTCAACTTTTGAGTATTTTAATCTTGTTCTTGAGAATCTTGTACCTCACTTTTCCTTTAACAACACAGCAATATTCATCATTAGCTATAGCTTCGTCCGAAGTGTTTGAAATTACCGAACTTAACGTTCGACGTTGCTCTGGTTTCTGCATATTTTTCCTGGAAACATACATCGCTTACTTTTGAGAGAAGCTTCAGCCACACACTCAGAAGTATTTGACTTGAAGTTGACTAGCGGGTATTGTATGCACGAGGCTCACTACGATGTTGTGTACACGCATGAGAAAAGCAAGGCAGGATACATGGCAGGACCCCCTGCCTCTCTGGCGCTCTGCCAGCACCTCTTTTGCTGCCCAACTGCAGGGTCTCTTCCCTGCAGCTCTGCTACTCTGTCTTCCTCGCTTCAATTTGTGTGCACACTACAATACCCTTTAAATATATGTATTATCATCTACACTACACGACCTTTTAATTGTCGTCTACGCTACACCACATGACCCTTCAATTGTCTACGCTACACCACACGACCCTTCAATTGTTGTCTACGCTACACCACACGACCCTTCAATTGTTGTCTACGCTACACCACACGACCCTTCAATTGTTG
>VCRD01002136.1:45509-98702 GCA_006783055.1 Trinorchestia longiramus
CACCACACGACCCTTCAATTGTTGTTTACGCTACACCACACGACCCTTCAATTGTTGTTTACGCTACACCACACGACCCTTTAATTGTTGTTTACGCTACACCACACGACCCTTCAATTGTTGTTTACGCAACACCACACGACCCTTCAATGATAGATTAATCTACTGGATCATTGTTGTCCTTCATATTTATACTGAGTTGCCTATTTTCTTGGTCTCAGCCTACTATACTGCATTTCAGAAAGTCCTTGTGCTATTCTCAGTCGATCTCATGCATTCTGATGTCACTGTTAACAATTTTGAATTAATCGTTGGAGGTTTTCATGTAGTAGTATTCCTAAAAAATGCAGGCTCATTGGTTATGCTACAATTTCCTTTGACTTATTACTACAGACTAGATAACTAAAACTTATATTCGAAATACTGTTCTAAAATGAACGCAAGCTTGCGAGTTTAAGGAGAGTTAATTGATAATTTGAAGTTACACATACTGAAGTGGCAAACGTTCAAATATATGGAAAACTTAACGGGAAAAATTGTGGTAAAAGTTCAACTGAAGTACAAAAATAGAGCTATTTTGAGAACAAATAGAGCCATTTCAAGAACAAATAGAGCTATTTCAAGAACAGGCTTTAACACGTTTGTTGCGATGCGACCCACCGGTGGGTCACTTAGGTTAGGTTCTGTAATTTTTTCCGTCTTTTAGTGATTATGTGTACAAAGTAAAGATTTGCACCGGCTAGGCAATCGCAACAAACGTGTTAAGAGGCAGCATGGTTGCATTATTCCCGCCTATATTCACTTAGCTTACTTGTTCTAAGTTTCTTTGTTGTTCAATGAACACCTTAATGTATGAACGTTGATATTGTGTGCCTCTGCCTGAGCTATGACACTGTTAGTAAAACTGCTAGTTTGAAATCATGGTCATTGTGCATTCTCTGTTACCTGCTTAAGGATATCAGCAAAATTCGACCGTCTTTTCTTTCTATGACTTCAGACCGCGTTATTCAAGAGTAATGTTTTAGTAAGCCTCTGTTCCGAAAGCGAAAATAGACTGGTCTAGATGAAGTATTCTTGATATTTATGACAAGCAAACACATAAACTACAGTTCCATGGGAATACTTGTAACTATGTTTCGTTTCTCTAAGTCTGTGACGTCTCACTGGAGTAAATTTATGACCTTAGTGTAACCTTCAATTCTAATTCTTGTTCAATGAGGACAAGTTCAGTCCGGTATTTTACCTTGTCTGACTGTGGGTATTTTTATCTCAAGGGCTCGACATTGAAGACGCCAGAATACGTGCTGTGCAGTGTAATGAGGGGCGCTGAACTAAGACAGGGTCACTGTAGCACGCTGTGTCCTTGGCTGTGAGTCTTAGAGCTACACAGAGTTCTTCATATTTGTGCATCATTTCCTGTTGATCACAAGTGTTGACACGCGCCTCCCTCTCAGCTTATTGTGACAGACCTTAATTCCATTTAGCCCTCACGTGTCTTATTGCGAAGCATCCATGAGTCGGTTTTCGTTGTATTTCCTTTATTGGCTTTCATGCTTGAATATCTTTCTTAGAATCTGCAGTTGTCTAATTTGCAACTGATTGCAGATTATTTGTGAGGAATTATCAGAAATTCGTTATTCTAGTGAGGTTTTGTGACCATTTTCTTCAATTCGAATCACTTTTTTCAACCATTGCTTTAGAAACTTCTTGTTGTTAAAAGAAGGGATCGTCCCTGTAGGAACAGAGTTAGGTATGTCTTTGCTGTGGCGGTGTGTTGGTGAACTGTCTTTAGCAGAGAACTTTCTGGGGCGACGAAACTCTTGTTTGACAACTCCAGTCCGTGTTTGCCTTAGTTTTTGGTTGCAAAACTCAGGTTACCTCGGCAATGTCAGGGTTCCTTGGTTTTGGCCTCACCAATCCTTTCCACATCTAAGTTCGTTTCAACTTTTAATTCTAAATTCCGAAGTCCGTTCAAGAACTTCAGTATTCTAGTCAACGCTACTGCATTATTTCACCGAACATTTTCTCTTTTCATAATGGTCAGTCAAATTTCATCCTAAGAGCTTAAATTATGTTCCGAAAAATATGCAATATTTTTTGATATTTTCAGTGGTGATATTTGAATCGCTTCTTGTGATATATATGATAACATGGGGATGAAATTCGCTTTATATCTGTATTAAAAATAATGAATAACGCTAGGGATTTACAAATGCAAAACTTGTCAAATGTGATACCTCAAACCATGTCTTAACCCTTTAGCGACGAAAAGGACCATACGGTCCTCTTTTACGGTCTTTGGGAGAATTGTTCTAATAATTAAACAGTGAGCAAAATGAGGTTGCTACTAGGTTTAAACGCGGCGGCATGTTACAGCGTCGTTCTTTTAGCTGCCTGGCTCTCAGCGTGCTGCATTGCATCAGTGTACAGACGGTTTTTGTGAGCTTAAACGTAGAAACTAGAAAAAGAAATCGGTCGCTAAAAGGTTATTAATACTGAATAAATAAAGGCATGGTCTTAATAATACTGAATGAATAAAGGCATGGTCTTAATAATACTGAATGAATAAAGACATGGTCTTAATAATACTGGATGAATAAAGATATGGTCTTAATAATACTGAATGAATAAACACATGATAATAATTATGACATGAATTATCCTGTGCATAATGGCAACCCTGAGCAAACTCACCATAGTATTTTGTGATTTAATGAACACAAATATTCATTTTGTGTTACGACTTTGTTAAGCCACTATTATGGTGACCTTTGTTGAAGGAATCTGGACTATTTTCAAAGAGAATATTATTGTTTTCCATCTATTTGGTTATGTTGTGCGGATACGCTAGTTTTTGCATGTATGTTGGAACCATTACTTTTGTGACACGTGCAAGACTTGGTTGTGTGGTGTCTGGTGGGGCTGCTGTGTTGGGAGGTGTTGCAATGTTTTTTTATTTGTGTTTACGTGTATGATTTCTTCCTTTAATTTATTTCATTATTTTTCCTTCATTTCAGGTGTGGTAACAGTCAGGCTTCGATGTGACTCATTTTTCATGTTTCGCTGACGTACGTATTAATAATTTAGTATATTGATTTAATAAATGAATAGTCTGATGGCATTTCAATTGTTTTGAAATGATGGTTAATTTTTGCAAATTGTTAATTTTGTCAAGTTTTAAGAAAGATTTTAACGACGAGGTGAGATTCTGTTCTTGAATGTCAAATTTGATTTGTGAAACTTGAATTAGTTCATTTTTGAATTTGATACTGGCGTCCTTCTGTGACGCTTTTTAGTCTGACTGAAATCTTGTTAAGTATTTTTATGCGTATCTGAAGTTCATTTCTACTAAATATTGTTTTTTAACGCAAGGCAAGTGAAAGTACTGAAAACATGAAACTTAATTTTTGCTGGAAGCTGAGGAGCTTTAGAAATTATTCTGTGCAAAATGTGTACACTGTAAGTACTGCCCAGCTTGTGCACTGTAGTGACTATCACACAAGCGTCAACAAATCTGAGGAAAACTTCACCCAGTGCAGGCGTAGGCGGACTTAGGGTGTTGTGTTCCATCGACCTCTTCTTTATGGCGTCAGTTCTTTTTATTACTCGGCATTAGCATCGACTTCAGATGGACGACTGACTGCAAATGCTGAGTTTGTTACCAAACGGGACTTGAGTGTTGGAACGATTTTTTAATGCCGGTTGTCTGGACACACACACACACACACACAGTCTACATTTGCTTTAATTGAAAGCCTGAAGTCATTGTCTCTGTGTTGATACTGGTGGCCATCGCAACGTTGGCAGTACGCATTTCTTTTGTCATCATTATTTATAATTTGTTTTTATTTATAATTTGTTTCCATAGCCTGGGGAAGTTTGAACCTTAACGGTGTGTCGTGTTTTGTGTTCTGAACGTTTTTCAAGTTGATTTCTTCGAAGTAGAAGTTGAATACATCAAAAAGTTTTATTTCATCAAAACGAAATTTGATTTCAACGATACATTCTATATTACAGCAATATACACTCAGAAAATTTCGTGCAAGTATAGCCGCGCTGCTAAACAATTTCCGTAATTTTACGGGACGATTGTAAATTTTCATTACACTCGTAAATGCTGTAAAATAGCAAAATCCCGTACAATTACGATGATTGTCTGGCAGCACGGCTGCACTTTAACTGGAGTTTTCAGTGCATGCAGTTAAAAGTGATACATGTGAGGTCCAAAATACTATACATTAGGCAAATCATACTTTGAAAGTATATCGTAAAAATTGTTTTAAAATACACGCATATGTAACTTCTCTTTCGTTGTATTGTTCTATTATTTTGTTCTATTATTTCAGTTGCAGTGCAGTGAATTTGAAGTATCGCACCCGTGTGCAGGGTCTCTAATATTGTGTTGAACATTGCGAGGGATCTCATCGTTGGTTTCATACCACACCATCCATCTTGCATAGGAACTTTATTGAAAATTGGAACAATAACTTTAAATCAAGTCAAATTTATTTTTTCATGAAATCCAAATTCGTTTTGATGAAATCAAATTTTTCTTTGAAGAAATTAAAATTCGTCGTGGTGAAATTAAATTCCTTTTTGATGCAATCAAATTTGCTTTTAAGAAGTCAACTTGAAGAAGGTGTAGTCAGAGCAGCGTTGAAGGCTGGTAGTGTGGCCAGCCTTAGAATGTTGTCCTGTACGTGGAGTGAGGCGGTAATGCGTCAGCTCCGTTGTCATTATAAATCAAAATTAAGCGGTGCAATTTAGGTAATTTTTTCATTCTTGTGTGTCACCGAACTTACACGCTTTGCGGTTTGCCTCTACAGTGACACCCTTAATACAACTCTCAGGACAGTCATAAAGGAAAACGTTTTCATTGCTAGAAATTCAATGGGACAAAATAACTGGAGCAAAGCCTAACTAGTCAAAAAGTGGGTAAATTTTGAAACGATATTTCTACCTTAGGCTTAAAAAGATAATCTAGCTTACATCCCGCTCCTCAACTTATTAAAAGCGTTTCGAAGATCCATCTTGCTCGTGGTGCCTTAAAAAGCACGGAAGCATTTGTTTATAAAATATTGTCAGAAGCAAAAAGTTGTGATGGCTAGGCTCAGTGACCAGGCAACATAGGCTGGATAAGTAAACGTGGAGACGCTGGTGTGGTGTAGGAGAGGTGTGATCACAGGGAGCAGCAGCTGGGCTCACTCTACGTGCATGGGTGTGGTCGACCGCTAGGCCTTCGCCTAATTTTGGGTCAAGTCTTTTGTGTCGCCTGCAGCGTAAGCTGTCTGCTTGTTGCTCGTGTGTGTCAGTTATTTCCTGTTCAGTGCACATTTTGTAGCCTCTAACACACCTGCTTAGCGGTCTCCTATGTCGGCTTTTTAACACGTCTCTGCATGTACTGGTGCGTATAATATAGTTTACTGTCACAGTCTTCAATGTACTCTTGGAATTATCATTCAATGCTTTATGTTGCGGTTAAAATAAAAGCTCATTTCAGATCACGTTGTGGGATCAACGCTAAATTGTGTCGATGTTATTCATGGAAGCATTATAGCTGTTCGTTAATTCAGCTATACACTTACGAGTACATCACCCGTATCTTGAAATCGCTTTTAACCGAGATAGCGCCATCTGGAGCATAATTTGATCATGGTTTTCAAACTACATTTTAGACTCGCTTTTGTTAACAAAAAAATTCAATTCAGTCAGGGAAAGTTTAGTATGTGAAATATTTTCCAAAGCCTAGTGTGTTAAAAATACTGTTTTCTAGGCTTCGTCATAGAGAGTTTCAAATTAAAATTTCAAACATCTTTCTGATAAAAAAGAACGCTAAACACGTCAAAACAATTATTTTTTGAGCCTTTCACTACTTTATATTGACACTAGACACACGCGAGTCTTGCTTTACTTTGTGTCCAGTTGCTTACAACTGACGGAACTTTGGCCGGGGCGTGGTCACCGGAACCTGCTTTTGGGTGTTTTGCTTCTCCGAGTCAAATTCGAGTTTGTTCGTTGTTTTCACAAGTTCTGGATGATCACTGATGACCAATAATCTTAACTTCAGTTAGGAGCGTTTATCTAGGAAGAACCGTGCAGTAGTTTAGTGACGCCAGTGAGCAGAGGAAGCGTGGTTGCAAGTTGTGAGGGTGAGTAGAATTAGGAGGTAAGCGAGTGAACGACTCACTTCGCTCGGTCACAACACACCTCTTAAAACGTGTAAACTTCCTCTTTACGCGTCGTGTACTGCTTTTATGAAGTAGTGAGCTCTCCTCCCCTCTTAGCCTATCAAGAATATCATCTAATTAAAAATTTGCGATTTGCTGAACGAAGACGAATTGTAAAGATGTTTTTAAAACTACGTATTCTCGGTAATAACTTACAGAATAGTGACATCTTTTTTCAAATAGCATATTTACTATAAAAATGAATGACGCTATCGTGAATTGTACAACGGAGAGCGTGTACCTTTTACATGCCGCTTTAGGAGCCTCTTAATAGCGCGTATTACTGCAAGAGATGGACGTATCAGAACAGAGGCAAGTTCTATTACCTACTGCTCCTGCGTATGGCCATGTTTTGGCCGTACTGGTCCTTCGTACGGAGAGTATGTGGTCTTACTGATCCGTATAGCAGAATTTATTTATGATTCGCATCCTGGCTAAATGAGGGAGGTAGCCAGTTATAAGCGAAATTTGCAAGAAGAAGAGGCGTCTGAGTTCCGTCGCTGACGAGATTTTGCTATTTTACCACAAAGGAGGCGCTTGACCTCTTCTTTATTGCGATTTGGTTACTCATGAAAGTCTACTGAAAGCGAGCGTTAAACGAACGCACCTAATTTACAACCAGTCCACGTGCTGGTGTTTTTACCTACGCCATAACGGAAGGAACAAACAGCAATGATGTTTAAATATCTCTGTATGCGGGCTCCTCCTGCGGTCAGTCGACCACTTCACTCGTACTTGATTCTGTCTGTGAACACTTTACTCTGTGGCATCTATTGTCAACTGCATGTCTCTGGTCAACGTAGTCTTCCAAGCAATTGATCATAATTCTTGAATGAGAAGCGAGTGTCATTATTGCAAATGTGTTTAACATTTTTTAAGACGATATTTGTGATCAATTGAGCTCATACAGCTTTCGATCAGGATTGCTATTCGAGTACATGAATCATGGGGATTTTGTTAAAGCTATTTTCGTGCGTAACTGTTGAAACGTACTAATTTCTTTATTTTTCTTAATATTTTCATGAATTGCTACGTTGCTCCTCGGTTCTTAGTCATCGATTCGTCAGCTCCCTTATTCTTATCTTTGCACGCTGTGATATTTAGGTGAGGAATAATTATTTTTCTACGATGACTTCACAATTCTTCATTTTGTGGTATCGCACGCACCATTTCTCGCTCGTCGCGGCACCGGCTTCTCTATTGGCCAATTACGGCCAGTCTTCCTTATCAGACCTGGGCAAACGAGGCTTTTTTTCTGTTTATTTGTCTTCACATGGGGCACGCAAATCAGAGCTCGCGTGGTGCCCCTACAACCAAATCACTCGAATGTGCAGAGTTGCCCATGCGTTCGTTTATCCGCTATTTCCAATACAATAGCGGGGATTCTAACATCGTTCCTTCTCACAAGACGTTGACAGTCTTTATGCTCGTTGTCTTGTTGTAAATCAAGACAAAACAAGACGCCTGACAGGACTTTGACAGTCGTGATGCTCGTTCCCTTGTTGTAAATCCTTGCGATCAAATTTATTCTGTTTGTGTGCCAAAATTCTGTAGGCTTCTCGCTGTCTTCCACTTGCCTTATTCAAAAAATGCATATTTCAGTAGTAACGTAAGGGCTCTCAATACTTCGTGAGTTTTGTATTTATTGAGAGTTTAATCGTGCGGAGACAGTCTTTGTGTCTACAGCAGGCCGTGCCCTGCACAGCAGGCCGTGCCCTGCACAGCAGGCCGTGCCTTGCACAGCAGGCCGTGCCTTGCACAGCAGGCCGTGTCTTGCACAGCAGGCCGTGCCTTGCACAGCAGGCCGTGCCTTGCACAGCAGGCCGTGCCTTGCACAGCAGGCCGTGCCTTGCACAGCAGGCCGTGCCTTGCACAGCAGGCCGTGCCTTGCACAGCAGGCCGTGCCTTGCACAGCAGGCCGTGCCTTGCACAGCAGGCCGTGCCCTGCACAGCAGGCCGTGCCCTGCACAGCAGGCTGTGCCCTGCACAGCAGGCCGTGCCCTGCACAGCAGGCCGTACCCTGCACAGCAGGCCGTGCCCTGCACAGCAGGAGTGTCCAGCTCGGGCAGGCTGCTGCACAAATGGCCTGCGTTCGCCCCAACCATAAATTATTGAAGCCATTTGTGCAAGCGTTTTATGGCCTCCGCCTCGTGGTGCTCTGCTGCTCTGATGATGCTGACACTGCTGCTCTGATGGTGCTGACACTGCTGCTCTGATGGTGCTGACACTGCTGCACTGATGGTGCTGACACTGCTGCTCTGATGGTGCTGACACTGCTGCTCTGATGGTGCTGACACTGCTGCTCTGATGGTGCTGACACTGTCTACTGTAGCTGACACTGCTGCTCTGATGGTGCTGACACTGTCTACTGTAGCTGACACTGCTGCTCTGATGGTGCTGACATTGTCTACTGTAGCTGACACTGTTCTGATGGTGCTGACACTGTCTACTGTAGCTGACACTGCTGCTCTGATGGTGCTGACACTGCCTGCTGCTGCTGCTGCTGACATTACTTGCTGCTCCTGACATTGCAGGCTGTTGTTTTTGTTTCTGCGTGTGTTACACAATTCCTGATGCTACTGTTGCTTCAGTTGCTGACACTATCTTCCTTGTTCCTGATGCTACTGTTGCTTCAGTTGCTGACACTATCTTCCTTGTTCCTGATGCTACTGTTGCTTCAGTTGCTGACACTATCTTCCTTGTTCCTGATGCTACTGTTGCTTCAGTTGCTGACACTATCTCTTACTGTCTGTGTTACTGCTGTTGCTGGCGCTACTAAGAGCTGCCTCTGTTTTTACAGTTATTGTTGCTCTTATTAATGCTGGTGCTGCTGATTGTGGTGGTATGCAGCTGTTGTTGCATGGAAAGTACAGCTGCTGTTGCTGTTAGTGCAGCTGCTCTTATTCCTGTTCAAGCAGTTTCCTACCGCGGTGTCATTATTAATGCCGTCACTGCTGCTGCTGCAATATACCTCTAGTTGGAAAAGGCTTTTAATTTATCAGTAATCAATGTTTTCCCTATATGTTTTACTCGAGTCTTGAAAACTTTGAGATTCACATGTTTTACCTTTAAAATAATTGCGCCTGTTATGATTTGAATTTTTCTTATTGAGGAAGCTAGTAAATTTTATCACACTTATTATTCAGGAATATACAGCACCAGCATTAGTAGTACATTCTAAAGAACCAAAGCCATCACGACTAATGCAGAAAAACTCTTCATGTGTCGTTTTTTCATTGTTAGGATGTGTAGTTGATGCTGTGTGCAAAGTATGGAAGCAGACTAGCGTTTTTTCCCAATGGCATGTTTGCTTTTGCTGTTTAATTTTTTTTCGAGGCTCATGAACCATTTCTATTTTGTCGTGTAATTTATTTTACTACTGAAGTTTTTGCATTCTTTCTTGCAGTGAATAAGAGATTAGAATTTATATTATACATAGCTTGGACCTTCAGCTGTTCTCAGAGTGCTGTAAGTATCGCTCTCTGGGTATGGTAATAGCGTCTATTCTTGACAGCGTGCCTTGGGGACTTCGCATTCCGCACCCTTCACACCTGCCGAGACTTTAGACGCTACCTCCGGTCTCTTATGATTTCAGTTATTAGAATAGAATAGAATAGAATAGAATGAGGCTATAGGAACGAACCTTCTGGCCCATTCTTGGGTCGGATAATTACTTCGATAATTATTCGGTTGTTTACCCAAGTCCCATGCCGTATTTCTAGCCGCGTCAACCATGTCGGCAGCGGGATTCGAACCCGGGTCTTCCCGCTCGCAAGCAGACTCGCTTACCAGTCGACCAAGCTGGTGATTGACCAGTCGACCAAGCTGGTGATTATCAGCCGACCAAGCTGGTGATTATTCTAATGACCTAAGCATTATTTTCCTCGTTACCGTCTTCTCTTTCTTGTTGTAGTTGTAACTCTGGTAGGAGTGTGCTATGCACAGTTTCTTTGTTTGTTGTTTGTTTTCTGTGATGTAGCTCTAATTATTATAATTCACTCCTTGTTTTCTCTGTATTTTTGCGTACGCGTTATTCCAGTATTTGATTCCCCTCCTGGCCCATCTTCACTCCCGTCTAGCTGGATCGAAGTGCCTGCTGCTGCTTTGCTATCTATGGGGCCAGTTTGTATCCATAATTAGACTGACTTGGAGAAACTTCTGTGGAGTATCTGGCAAATAAATCCAAGCCCCGGCAACTTGAGGTAATCTGCTCGTGCTGACCCTCGGAGCACCGTCGAGACTCGGTGCAATTCCAGCACAGTCTTCCTGCCCTAGCGATTATCCTTAGAGGGCACACGAGTCTTACCTCGTAACCGTCCGTTGCAGACTTATTCTACCTCCTAACGGTCCGCTTCCAAATTTACTGTGCATGACTCAGTCGTCTGACTCGGTTTCATTAGAGGGCGACGTCCCTTGCATCTTACTTCCACTTGAATGTTTTCGTTCACAGGATGCAAGGAACCAGTGCTTTCAAGTCATTTCCTACCTAGGTATGTTTAAGCCAGTTTTAATGGTTATGTTGTGTGTGATTCACTGTGAAAGCTTAACCCTTTAGCGACGAAAAGGACCATACGGTCCTCTTTTACGGTCTTTGGGAGAATTGTTCTAATAATTAAACAGTGAGCAATATGAGGTTGCTACTAGGTTTAAACGCGGCGGCATGTTACAGCGCCGTTCTTTTGGCTGCCTGGCTCTCAGCGTGCTTCATTGCATCAGTGTACCGACGGTCTTTGTGAGCTTAAACGTAGAAACTAGGAAAAGAAATTCGTCGCCAAAGGGTTAAACTTCAGATATACATAACATTACACAGGTTCATGTCATTCATACTCCTGAAATTTATCATGTATCAGTAATCCTCAAAAAATACTTCAATCGCTTTTGATGTGCACCCAAGTCTAAAAAGTATTTGTTGTTTTAAAAACAACACTTCGGCATTAAGGAATTTCTTTTATAATTGTAACTATGTGAAATGAATTCGGGAAGCTTCATTTATCCGTTTCGTTATTTTGTTGCGCGCCATAATTTCCGTAGTTATCAGAGCTATTCTTGGAGCCATCATGCCCTGGTACCTGTGACGACATCGCTGTGATGCGTCAACCCAAGATCCTCCACTCGAGTGATAGCTGTGTGCTGTCTCACTCTTGTAAGTCCTCGTTTAGGCTGCTGCTAGCACATCGAGAATGGCAGCTTTCATGTTAATCTGCCATCGTTGGAAGCGTAAGCATCAAATTCAAACTAAAGTAATAGAAAAAACTAGTTTGCGTACTTACAGTATGATTATTTGCTATTGTCGTTTGTTGTGAAAGCTTAAATTTCTAGTTATAGTTAGTGGAAAAAACTAGTTTGCGTACGTATTTGTGACGATTGTTTTTATCACTAGGCGTCCTAATTTCGTTGCGCGAACTGCACCCTTTATTTTTGTGGCAATCAGTGCATGTATTCCTGGAAACAAACGTATCGCTTCAGTGACCTTTTTTTCGATGACAATACCGGTTGCACGTACACATGTGCATGAGGCACGTCGACTACGGTCAGCACGCACTCAAAACTTTGCTTCCCGCCTGCTACTATGAACTCATATGAGTTTACCTTCACTGCTTTATGGACTTTTTAGCCGAGGACGCTCCTGCCACGGAGCATGGCAATTTTTTAGCCCGAGACTGCGCTGGTGCTGCATATGAAGCATAGCTCACCGCACTCTTCCTGCCTCCACAAGCCGCAGACATGCTTCGCTACTCCTGAGCATCCGCCGCTGCGAGCTCCGCTTTTTAGCCACTCAGCTTTTTGTGGTCGTGGTAACTTACTTTGCAGTGATTGTATGCGAGCGCCTTTTCTCCTCTCATTTGGACCTTTGAAGTTGAATAATAAGAGTTTTCCACTGCGCTGTACTTTTAGAAGGGAAATTTCACTGAAGCAAATGCATTCATTTCTTTACTCTGGAATGTTAGTTGCGTATAGTGTTAGGCCGTTGGATAGTTTGTACGCATTGTTTATCTTGCATTGGAACAATGATGTAAATTTCTTGTTGTCGCGTTGAATTGTTACATGTATTTGTTGAGGAATGAATGCAGTCATTATGAGCTGTTACTTTATTGTACGTACCGTGGGGAGCAAAATAATACAACACGTGGATTAAATCGCCAGATTGCGCATTTATAGACCACGTACAATTACAAAAGTTAGACTATGTATAAAAACAAAAGTATAAAAAGGTTAATAATATATCTAAAACCCACAAATATTTAATAAAAAAAATATATAGGAACATGTATAATAAATACGTGAACAAAAGTTTACAACACATTTCAAGATATACTTACATTAATACTTCGTTGCATAGCGCATATTATTAATTATGACTTTGAGACGTTTATAGTAGTTCACTACCAGCTTTTTACAAGTTTCGAGCGTAATCTTATTCCATTCTTCAATGCAAATTTCTTTGAGTTCAGTGATGTTATTCGGACCTCTCTTCTGAATCTTCAATTTCAATTTCCTCCCCAAGTTTTCGATCGGATTCATGTCTGGGGATTGACTTGGCCATTCTAAAATATTAATCTTCCTCATCCTCAAACATTCCTTGGTTTCGTTTGCAGTATGCTTTGGATCGTTGTCTGGTTGGAATTTCCATCCACGTTTCAATTTTAACAAACGAGCTGAAGGTAAGAGTTGTTCTTCCAATATTTCAGGATATTTCCTGCCATTCATGGTTCCTTCAATTCTATGAAGTTAACCTACCCCTGATGAGCTGAAACATCCCCACACCATGATTGAGCCACCTCCAAACTTAACTGTGGGTATGGTGGACTTTGGTTTGTACTCGTCGTTTTGTTGCCTCCAAACATGGTTTGTGCTGTTTCTCCCAAATAGTTCGATTTTGGTTTCATCTGACCACAGTACTGAGCTCCAAAACGCTGCTGGCTTGTTCAAATGGTCGTTGGTATACTTCAGCCTGGCCTTGACTTTACGTTTGTGGAGGAGAGGTGTCCTATGAGGGGTGCGGGAGCGAAGACCTTCACGACATAGTGCCCTGCTGATCGTGTGTTTGCTGGCTTCGATCCCAGATGCCTTGAGATCATCCTTCAATTCTTCACGAGTAGTTTGAGGCCTCTGCACCACTGTTCTGATTAATTTTCGAGCAGCACGGTCGTTAATCTTCCGAGGACGGCCAGTTCGAGGGTTGCTGAAAGTCGTATTCCGGCATTTCCACTTACGTATTATGGTTCCAACCGAGGCTATAGAAACACATAGTTGTGCACTTATCTTCCGATATCCGTAATCTTCATTATGGAGCTCCACAATACGTTTGCGAAGATCTTGGCTGATGTCCTTATTCTTACCCATGCTTACGACGTTTCAGAACGAGAGCTGCTGTACCAATGACACATTATTGGAAATAAATGCTGATGAAAGTTCGGTTGCCAAATAGTAAAATGTATTAGAACATTCTGGAATAATCTTACAATAATTTTCATGTATAATATCGAGAAAAAAGTCGGGTATTTTAAACTTTTGTTCACGTATTCATTATACTTGTTCCTATATATATTTTTTTATGAAATATTTGTGGGTTTTAGATATATTATTAACATTTTTATACTATTGTTTATATATAGTCCAATTTTCGTAATTGTACGTGGTCTATAAGTGTGCAATCTGGCGATTTAATCAACGTGTTGTATTATTTGCTCCCCACGATATATATGCCGTAAAGTACGGGGGTTAAACATAATTATAATGACCCAAAATTGTATGAAAATTCATCTCTCATAATTTAACATCTATGAATATTAAAAACTATCAGGTATCAGTTGATGAGGAAGAAGGAAGGGAGGTAGGAAGGTAGATTCCTTTGACATTCACCTTATAGAAATGATGAAAATGCTTCTATATGTTCATGTGTCGTCTATGAATAAATGTTCTCTGTAGTCTGTGTTAGTGATACGAGTAGAATAGAATAAGGCAATAGAAACAAGCCGTTGGGTCCATTCTTGGGCTGTTAGCCAAGTCCCATGCTGTATGGAAGCATGTACGAGTAAGATGGATTTAATTCATCTATTGAGATTGTACCTAATTAAGCATACCTACAGCATCAACGTGCCTTGCAGACAGGCAGCTGCTCGGTGGAGGCAGCCGTGTAGTTGGAGGCTCTTGTAGTACCTGTTTACGCTTCATTTATTGTCAATTAAATATGTGTTGTGTTACTGCGAAGTATAAGCAACTCTGTGTAGTGAGCATGGATATTGTAGTTTCGCTTCAAATCGGATGCTAGAGTTAACATCACATGCTAGAGCTAACTGTAGGTCTTATACTAATTTCCAAGCCGATGAACAAACAAAAACAGTTTTTTCAGAAAAAAAGGCTAAAAAATTTGTTTACAGTGTGTGCAGACGTGTAGAAGTCAACTATGTAGTTGTAAACACGCATGAGAGCTTTACACTTAACATTTACTTAGCGTCGTGTGCAGGTCAACGCAGAGCACGTTATCGTAATCATCCAGAAAATTACAGCGTGTGAAAGGAAACGAGATTTATGAAAGCCACGCTAGCGCTGCTGGAAATATTTTAAAGCGCACTATAATTTTCACTCGACCAGTCTCATCATTAAAGCTCGATGATCTCAAAGCGCCTCATCGGCGGGTAGGTCTTCAAAGAGCGTCGACCTTCAGTCTTCCTTGGTGTGGACTTAGATCTTCTCAGAGTAAGGAGACTCTTGAAGTCCTTTCGGAGATGTACCCCTATTTTGTTGGCATTTTCCCCTCTGCTTTCTCTAAGACAGCGGTTCTAAACGATTTTAATGTCGGTGACTGCAACAAAACTTCTAGACTCCAAGATAATCTTTTCTTCAACACTGTGAAATTCAGCGCTGAAATGTCAGCGTACTGAGAATGATCCTGGATCCTCATCGACGGATCCCGGACGAACTTACCAATGTAACTTGGCGTGACCTGAAAAGATGCGCCGTCGGTGGCTCTTCTTTTTCAAAAAAGCGCATAGCATCTGAATGAGAACTTTTCGAAGTATGGATCGGAATATAAAAGAATGAGAGTTCTGCGTTCTAGAGTTTTCAGGCATGAGCGTTGTATACGGTGACCAAAGCTCTGTAGTGCTCTGCTGCAATAATCACTGGCTTAGTGACTTGGTTTGTGTCTTGCGCCATCCACCGATGAATATGTAGGAGCATGTGTAGGCACGCGCTCTGCTAAACATCGATCTGTCCTTGTCTAGGCAGATGTTCAGTGCTGCACATTCTTGGGTCAAGTCTGGCTGTGCTGGGGCCTGTGCACCAAGTAAGAGTACAGTCACTGGCTGTGGCTGTGCTGGGCCTGTGCACCAAGTAAGAATACAGTCACTGGCTGTGCTGGGGCCTGTGCACCAAGTAAGAGTACAGTCACTGGCTGGGCTGGGGACTGCACCAAGTAAGAGTACAGTCACTGGCTGTGCTGGGGCATGTGCACCAAGTAAGAGTACAGTCACTGGCTGTGCTGCGTCCTGTGTACCAAGTAATACTACAGTCTCTGGCTGTGCTGGGATGTACGGAGTACAGCTCATGCTGCAAGTCTTGCTTCTTCAGCAGCCTCCTTTAGGACGACTGCAATTGGTCAATTATCTCTTGTTAGCTCATGTCTTTGCTGTCTGCAGTTGCTTTGTACTTGCATGCGATTTTTCATTTCGACGCTTGTGTTCGGTGCTGCCTTCTGTGTACAGTCTTCCTTCGTTGTGTACTCAGACGTTGATCATTTCCTCCTGACATCTGGTCTGAGCCGATGACGGCTGTTACCTGCGTATTGTGATGGATTCTTTTGTGTTGTGTCGTCCATTGAAATTCGTAATTTGCAGTAATCTATTACGTTTTTACTGACGATTGTGGTATAAACTGTACTTCCCTCCTTTGCAGGGATTTACCACTCACGTCCTTGATGTATAAACACAATTACTTTAGCAGCGCATTTGGTAATCTCTAGCATACAAATGTCACTACAAGCTTTTTAGCTCTACTTCCAATTAAGCTTTGCAGTTGAAGAAAAAATTCCATTTGTGGTCGCACGCAAAAGAAGTAGCTGACCTCTTTTCGCTCGAAGGCTTTGAATGGACTCCAGGAGGCTGAGTCGTGGAGTGGCCATTTAAGGCAGCTGGCATGTGCCCTCCTCGCACCACACAACGCAGTACAGCCTCGGCTACTCTTGACCCGCGCCAAACTTTCCAACTTACAAGAAGTTTAAGGCTTGCCATTTTTCCATGTATCTTCATTAGTTTAGAATTTTATCTCGCACGAGTTAAGTTGTGCCGTTGCAATAAACGCTTTAGTGGAGAGTAAGTAACTCAAGTGGTCGATCTCAGTGCGCATCGTAAAATACAAGTAGTTCAAAGTTTGATTTCCCTTCAGGTTTAAGAAGTGTTCGTATTATATGTGGTCTATGGGAAGACACGGATGAGTTAGTCATTGATACATGCTATTTTGGTTGAATTCTCGTTTTTTGGTAGGAATTCTCGATCATTGTATGACTTTTACTTATATAACTCGGCCAAATATATCGCTAACATTCACCCTGGCTTTCAATATCCTGTTATGATACATGAAAAAGCGTTCAGTCCCCTTTGTCTCACCTGTGTCAACACAAAACTGCTCCGTGTTCTTTTCGTGAGTTGTACGAGATTTGTGTGAATCAGCGATACATTTGCACATTGCCTGTAACTTCGGCTGGCAATGACGAAATTAATGCAGTAACTGGGCAGCGGCGGTCACTTACCTGATACGAGCGTGCTGACTACGATAAGCGGACACTTCAAGTCTGTGACGTCCAGTCTATGCTGCTCCTCCTGCATGTGTGACTTAACAGTTAGTGTGTTAGTGAAGGTTCGTTCCTTGTGAGTTGCGCAGTTACAATGTGTAAAACTCAACATTTTTATGTGAGTTCGTTAAGGGTTTGGTTCAGTTTTTAAATGTTTTATGTTTATAAATGCTACTGTGGAATTACATGTGTGGTGGCTGCAGTGTTTATGAACTTTTTATAGCCTAATCAGTGTAGTAAACTAGCGGAGAAAGTTGTGTGGTTAGTTTTGAGTTCAATAAAAACGCTAATACACTTTTTTGGGAGTTTTATGAAAACGCTAATTAGCAAACCTAACTTTTTGTACAATTTACGCTCATTAAAGACAAAATATTATTGCATCAATTTCGGACAGTACGGGCTCAATTTACGCAATTAGCATTGCTATTAATAGTGTGAGGTTATTTTCAATGAAACTCTTGATACGAGGATCATGCCGCTGCTGGTCCCATCGAGAGCTCGTGTGTCAAGGCCACCCGCTGGTGTTGTGCCTCGTCACATTTCCGTGCAGGCGGTGCACCACGAACATAGTTTTTGCAGGCGCTTTTCACATGCATCCCGTGTCTAATGAGCGCCCGTTTACTTGTCTAGTATGCATCCCGTGTCTAATGAGCGTCCGTTTACTTGTCTAGTATGCATCCCGTGTCTAATGAGCGTCCGTTTACTTGTCTAGTATGCATCCCGTGTTTAATGAGCGTCTATGTTAACTTTTTTAATATGCGTCCTATGTCTGATGAGCGTCTATGTTAACTTTTTTAATATGCGTCCTATGTCTGATGAGCGTCTATGTTAACTTTTTTAATATGCGTCCTATGTCTGATGAGCGTCTATGTTAACTTTTTTAATATGCGTCCTATGTCTGATGAGCGTCTATGTTAACTTTTTTAATATGCGTCCTCTGTCTGATGAGCGTCTATGTTAACTTTTTAAATATGCGTCCTATGTCTGATGAGCGTCGATGTTAACTTTTTAAATATGCGTCCTATGTCTGATGAGCGTCTATGTTAACTTTTTTAATATGCGTCCTATGTCTGATGAGCGTCTATGTAAACTTTTATAATATGCGTCCCATGTCTGATGAGCGTCCATGTTAACTTTTTTTAATATGCATCCCATATCTAATGAGCGTCCATGTTTACTTTTGTAATATGCGTCCCATGTCTGTTGAGTTTTCGTGTTTAATTCCATGCAAATATTAAAAATACGATTTTTCAGGTATATAGCTTGTGTATACAAGCTTGCGAGAACATTTTTTAGAAATGTTGAAATTTTAATATCTGTATTATATCTTAAGCAACCTAGTAAATTCCCTTTGACATAAAATTGGTGTGTTACTTTGTGTGATGCGTGTCTCACTGGGAAGCTTTCGGTGTATTTTTGGTACAAATTTCAGAGATTGATGGGTTTTAAAATTACTTTTTGCCATCTTACTTTTACATGTATGACTACTAGAAATTTACGATTGTCTTTTATTTCTCCTCTTTTATAGGAAAGAGGAGAAATAAAACTTTTATAGGAAAGCGTTATCGTTGTTATTTACCCAAGTTTCAAACAAAACTAGGAGCTTTCGAATCCTCGTTTCTTCATAACGGTTTTCATTTTCATGTTTTGTTTTCTGCTCGTTTCGTGTTCTCGAGAAATCACAAATACTTCTTTTATTTTCCTTGGTGGTCTAGCGAATAACTTTTGTTGCGACCACCGCAATCCAGCGCTCAGTGAGTGCTGTATCAGACGCTTGTATTCCACCTCGAGTACGGTTCGTTTTTGTTCTTACGGAGAGTATCCACCTCAACCTCTATTCCGCCGCCTGACGTGGACCAAACCAGAAGCAATAGCGTGTATGATACCAGGAGCAATAGTTTATTCACTATTGTTGTTGTACGCTGCATCAGCTTCAGTGATGTCTGTCATGTTTATTGGTAGCAGATCCCAAGGTATCTGAAGTATTCTAATGTGTTAGTCCTGCTTGTTCTGTATCGTCTGATCTATTCTTATCCCATTTTTCCTGAGTGTGAGCTCTCATCTTCCATTCTGAGATCTTGTTTCTTTTCTCATTCAAGGCCACGTGAGCGCCATTGTGAGCCAACGCGTGTTAAAATCCACTAAGTAATGACTAGATTTTTTTTTCTGGTTTACCTTGCCTGTGAAATTAGCATCTCGCAGCTATTATGATCACTCGCATATCATGTTGACATAAGTCACTCATTTGCACCCTCCCATAACCTTCCATTGTATGTTCCCACTCAGTCGCTCCCTGGTTCTCAAAGTTTGTTGGCCGGTGCCTGTTAAATTTCCAGTACGGGAATAATGGCCCCAGTCGGCCAGCTCTTAATTCATGTGCGTGCAGGCTGCCCACTTTCCCTCTCGTCACTGCCATATCGGCCTGTGCCTCCAACATCGACCCGACCTTCTCCAGCACCTGACGGCCTAAGCCCAAGAAGGTGACTGGCCGCGCCTCAGGCTTCTTTGTGAAGCTGCTTGGCTAATCAATCGAATTTAATAATTGTACAATCGGTTTGTGGTGAATGTTGTGCTGTGGCTTCTGTAACCTGTACTTTATTGGCAGCAATTCTTATTTACAGGCGTAGTTTACAAGTCATTCAGTTCTAATATTATCGAAAAAATATTTTTTATTTTAAAAATATGAAGTACGTGAATTAAAATTGCTCGTGACTAATGAACGGTGTTTTTACTGTGTAAATGTTTTTCAATATTTCTGCTGTTCACGCGTGCAGTTCTTAATGCATGTTTGAAATCCGTGAATTGTAATTTTATTTCAAAACTCAGTGTGTTTGATATTTTACCCAGTGCTGTTTGTTCATATGTGTCAGTTACGTTACGCAGCGTGTACAGATATGGTTCCTGTATATATTGTATTTATGAAGTACAGACGTATTTTTACCATACATACAGTACATATACGGTGTACAGCTGGTCTCCCTCTTCCAATTCGAGACCTCGGTACCTGCCTGCCTTCTGGCCTTTCCCAGATCATCACAAGATAGACAAAAAAGGGCAAAATCCTCTTGACAATTTTGCCTTGTGTTAAATGATCCAAGTGCCCGACTAGAATAGGAGGTATGATGCGAGAAATGCTTTCAGCATTGAAGTCTTGAGTTATATTCTCTCCCGAGTTTCTTCTAAGTTGTTGTGGGCTCTCTTTCTTTCTCTTTGTCATATTCTGAATTGACACTCAACACCTCAGCGAAGATGGAACTCATTTAGTATTCATAGGAGTGCTTGAATATCTTCTTTTTATCGTAACTTGAGCCGTTATTGCTCTGACAGATCAAAATAAATTTCTACACTTAACGTCTCATTTCGGCAATTTGCAATCATCTAAATTTGAGGAGTGTCTTGATCATTAATGACGATTCCTAATCCCTTTGCCTGCGCAGTGCCGGGACTGATTGACGCAGAGTTTTCAAAACCTGAGCATAGGAGACTTCAAATAATTTGTTGTTTATTAGAATCGAAGGATTGTATTGCTGGGACGCACTACACATGTAGGTGTCTCGTTCACATGATATAGCTGTTGATGCTTACAAACTCGTAATATTCTCACAAAATAGTCCAGCAATCTATTTCTAGGTTTGAATAGTGAGTACATAAATATTGTTTCACGCGTTGACGATTTGCTCGAAGAGTTTATTTTGTTACAGTGTGATTAATTACTTTTCTATTTTCTACATGTGTTCGTTTTGTCACCTGAATTTCATTACAAACGTTCAGGTTTTTTGCCAGCTGAGAATTCCATTTGAAAGACGGTGATTATAATCATATTTTTTTTGTTATTAAACCTTTAGTTTTCGTGTGGAACCCTTGTAATACCTTACACTTTTCCACACATCTTCGTCGTACACTGTGTAATTAATTTCCTGTACACCAATGTGTTACTTTATTTATTTTGTATTATAGAGTACAGCAATCGTTACACTGCAACTGTCTCTTATGTTCAAGTTATTCGTAAAGGCTTTTCCAGTTCAGTAATATACCACTCATTGCAGCGCAGTTGCTGTTCGATGAGCGGTCATGTTGGAGTTAGTTCTCAAAGTCAGTTACTGCACCGCAGGTTATCATTCGACTGTTGAGACTGTTTTTGATGTGATCTTTGAAGGGTTGGTGATGCGTCACTTCAGCGTCATCATCGAGCGGTCGACAGCTGTGGCGCGTGTGTGAAACCGCTCAATATGATCATATTTTCCTGTGCAGACTGAACAGCTGTTGCTTGCTGTGTTCAGTGGAGCGCTCATTCAAGAATTTGCGAGTCCCAGTCATCATGTCAAATTGACTTCGTGGCCAGTGTTATTTTCTGACAGTACCATCAATACGAATTAATGGTGTTGATGTTCCATTTAAATGTGATACGCTTGAACTTTGTGTTACATCTCGGTTTTGCTTTGTAAATATTCTGTAATTATATTGTAAATCAGACTATGAAAGTAGATCACTCGAACTCTGTTCTTGAAATTATTGCTATCGCTCCCGAAGATGTATGATGCGACTGCCTTTCACATTTGAAGTCTATGCGGTGAAGTGGATTGCTCTACGTGACCCTATTTGAAGGATATGCTGGACGGTACCAGGAAAGTATACTGTTGTTGTCTATCCTTATTCGTGTTTTTCTTAAATACAAGAGCTTCGCTCTCTGAATTAATCCTAAGCTACTCACGACAGAGTCTGTAAATGGTTGTTTCAATTATCTGTCACGAGTTGATCTGTTTTGTCTTGTCATCTCTTTCCCATGTTACCGTCTCTCTTCGTGGGAGAGGCGGGAGTACTAGACAACTAATCTTTCTATAGTTATATGTTTTCCTTTTTTGTGTTTTTAATTCGTTTCTTCAAGAAACGTACACTTCCATTTTACAGGCAGCAACAGGGTGTGGCAACCAGTACACTGAAATTTTGTGCTAGTGTGTTGCTACTTGATCTGAAGCACGACTCCAGTTTCACTGCAACGACCGCTTCAATTGAGTAAAACTCCATGTTAAACCTTATGCACAACAATAACAATGTATAATACGTGGAAAATGATATTAATACATCCCACAGCATAGTATTGACTGAATGCACTTAAAATCAACTGAGAGCGTGCGGTTTTTGTGTGTCGGAGGAGCCAAATGTACTGCGTGATAGGCGTCAACGCACTTGCTTGAGAGGATGCTGCCTCCTACTGATGGTGCTACGCAGCTCACAGCCCTCATATCGCTGTGACGTGTCACACTGAATACAAAGTTCATTCACCCATTGCTGCGATTTATTCGAATGCTTTGGCTTGATGCACTTCACAGACTGCACTCTATGGGTTACTCCATCAGGAGAGTTGTTCTTAATCCTGTCTTAGGAGCCTAGGACTCCTTGTGGATCCAGATTATCCTGAGCTCCTTCGCAAGGAGGTATGAGTGCCGGTCTAGTAGTGTCTGTCTGTCATCTTCAGCTACTGTTGAGGACGGTGTTTATCAGAGGTAACGCAGGCTTCCTGCCCCAGAATTCATGGCAATTTTTGAGTTATTTTGAGTTTTCATGATGAGCTCGCTCTCAATCATCGTATCCGGCTACCGATGTTGTGTGTCTTTGGGGAACTTGACAAATTCTGAATATCTGTGCAGACTTTTATCCCGCAATGTTATTGACCTCAGGCCTTAGTTTTACTCTGTTCATTACTTGTTAGCGAATACAGATTGCGTTGAAAACCTGATATACGATGTTGGTCGACGGCTAGGCTGTCTAAGCTATAAAGATTGCCTTGCAATTACCACTTGAGAACCTCCGTTAAGTGTGTTGCTGCTGGCGCTGGCCTAGATGTAGAACTTGATAAGTATCTAAATGAATAGGACACTGACACAGCTGTAGTTCATCTAAGAGTAACCCCTGTTAACCCTCAAGCTTATTTTGGTTTGATCTTGAGGTTGTTAGCTGGATTTACGACTTTCTGCTCTATATGCGGTGCGGTGTTTTATGTATTTCAAGTACGTTATAGGTACTTGGTGTTTTCATAAGTTTGTATAACCACCCTCATTGAAATCATCCAGAATCGTTACTGCATATTTCATGTGCGCTTCGTTTTTAAAGTACAAATATTAGTCATTTTTTGGTTTTCTCATGCAAATAGTTGGTGTTTCGTGCTAGTGGCTATTTTTTTGCGGAAAAACTTCATTCTATAATTTTTCGTGCTCGCAAGAGAGTCGCCGTTGTTGTTGAAATTACCTTCGTAATCGGCTACGGTGGTGAAACTGACGAGTCCATGATTCGTAGACTTGAAAACGTTCTCTTTAATATACATGTATTTATTCCAGATCGAATGAACTCGATAACTAAGCTGGAAATTTTTTTTCTAGAAAATTGTGCCGTGGGATTGTTTCTGTTTACTAACAGGTACAGCGAACGCACGCTTACAACCGGACCTCATTCTTTCAAAAATCTGTGTAGCAAAATTCACCTGAATTTTTATGTATATGTCTGTAACGATGCCTTGGATAAAAATTACAATGCAACAACGTTTTTCCAAGCGAGTGATACAATCTAGTCAGTAAAACTTTTTCTACTTTTTTAAAGCTGTACATTTGTATAGAATAAGAGTTGCAGGTCCTGTTTCTTCATGCCTGCAAGACTGATTTTCAGAACTCTATTCGACGGAGGCAGATGTACGTGACTGCCTTGGGTGAGAAATGAGCGTGTTGCGTGCACTAAACCCGCAAAATTCGGAACAACCTTAGAGGTGATGTGTCTCTTAACGGCCGAAGTGCGAAGACGACGACAACGAAGTGTTCTGCGGTGCCGTTACGAGTCTGTCGTTCCGCTACATGTGCGTGTCTCCATGGGACACAGCGTTTGTGTGCCGACTACTGCCACAAAACTGTGTGCGTCTTGTCGTGCCATAATCCGTGACAACATCGAGATTACTGGTCACATTATTTCGGTGAGGAACAATTTTCTGAAATATTTCAATATATATTGATTTGAAGACATTTTTCAAGATATTTTAAGCGATCGGAAAATGCGATTCATAGCCTTTGTTGTTTTAATATTTTGCTATTTGTTTAGATAATTTCCAATCTGAACAAATAAGGATGAGCATAAATCGTGTTTTGGGCTGTTGAGTTTGATGGTTATTAGGTCGTTGGGCATTCATTCTAAATACGTTTTCTAATATGTATTAGGAAGCGAACGCCTCACTATTTTGTTAAGTGTTTTTTGTTAGGTGTTTTTGTTATGTGTTAGGTTGAGTCGTGTGTATATGAAGGCCACATGAGTGACATACTAGTCGGTGACGTGATGATACCAGAGCCATGTTTCTAGTTGTCGCACAGTTAGCGTATGAGGCGCTCCGTGCCACTAGGGCGAAGACACCACCAGCTCAAAAAATCCGTTTTTTACGGTACCGAAATCTCACAGCAAAGCTTGATTTTTCGACCCCGTCAGCTGAGCGATACTGTTCGCCGGTCAGGGTGCAGCGTCAATCATGTTATGGGAATTTCCATTTTGCAAACTTTTTATGGCGGTTACTTAACTTGTTTTTGGCGTTTTCGCCCTTGTGGCGCGCAACGCTTCATGTATGCCATACCCTCAAATTGCAGATTACGGATATCGGGTAACTTCCTCAAATATCGGAAGTTACCTTACTTTTGGTTTTGAATACTTGAGTATTGTAGTTATGTTTCTTATAGGTCACTAGCAGATCCTTTTGGTAGATCCCTACAAAAAAGTTGTATTGAATTTGGAAAATGATTCGTTTTTGCAAGAAGTGTGAATGGATTCAAAAAAGTTCTCCATTTTTACTCGATGACTCACTTTTTTTCTTTGTGCAATTCGATTGTTTGTTATTGTTGATGATCCATCTCTTGTTTGTACGTCAAGGACATTGGCCAGTCATTGTGGATGATTCCTTGTTTGCAGTCTTTTTCATGAGATACGTCAAGAACATCGGTAACTAGTCAGTGACGAAGATCCGCATGTCATGTTTTACAATATTTACTTCAACAATCGAATTCAAGGCTTATGTGTAAACTTACCTTTTTACACCACTGTTTCTTACTCCGGCAAGTCATAATAATCAGAGGGGAATTAGTAGAGATTTTTGAGTGTCAGAAAATTCTTTTAGAATTATTGAACGAAAGTCCGATGTTTTACAGAGCTTTAATCATGTACAGTCGTACTCCATTACATATTTTAAACTATCGACAATACAGGCCTGTGATTAGAACCTCGGATTCGACGATTACTCTAATATTTGATGTGCGAGTGACTGCTCAAAGAGCAAGACATGAAGTTAGCCAAATGCAGAGTCGAAGCTACGGGCGCGGTCGCTGAATTTTTACTGCACTTTTTCAGTGACAAAACATATATTAACTAGATATCTGTGATTTTGGCGTCAGGTTTATTTTCAGAGCGCTTTGAGTCAACGTTCCAATGCTAATCAATCTTCAGTGAGAGACACAAGAATATTAAAGGTACTGCGAGGAAAGAGATGGAATTGTTTATTCTAAAACGTTGATCGATGTCGTATTTTTGGCTGTGCCAACTGAAAAATTGGAATTTTTAAAAATAACCTTCTTTCTAATCTACGATTTTTCTGACGGATGTATTGAAAGCTAGAAGTTTAGTCTATTCTGAGAAGATAATCGCCTCAGCACGGCTTCTTAAAAGCGCTCAGTTTCCGAAAATGAAGCATTTCTTAGGGAAGAGTTCTGTTTCGAGAGGTGCCGGGCGGGCAGAGCGAGAGCGCCTTTATAGTGTTAGTACATCTGAACGTGGTGAAATTTACGTGTTCCATAATTTTTTTTCATTTGCCAGTCGCTGTTGATAACTAAAAAACATTTTTTTATAGAATCCCGACGTCTTTAGTATCCACAATACAATGCTCAAAATGCATGTATCGTTTATCCGCTCCATGGAGAAGTCAATATTTAGCCTAGGATGAACAGCTTCTTAGTAATTACATATTTTAAATTTATTTCCCGTTAGTGATTTAGTAACGAGGGTAACAGAAAGTATATTTATCCACTCGCTGTCCACAGACAATGTACCTCCCTCTATGTGTGTGTTCGTCAGTCTCGTTACTTCCAATCTATTAGTGAAGAAGAATATTGTACTGAAATCAGAACGTATTATAAGCATTGTATTGTGGAAAACAAAGGTGCCGGAGTTCTATAAAATGTCATTTTTTCCGTTATTCGCTTTCTTCTCCCACTCGGTCATGTTATCGGTAAAAAAGATACAGAATAGAAGTTCTTTATATATTGATGAAAAATATTCAGGTTCTGATAGTACCAAGGGTAAAACAGAAAAATATATTTTATTTCATAGATCCCTAATTTTATCACTTTTAAATAGTGGAATTTTCACAGGTACTATCTAGGCCATGTTGTTGGTAGAGAAGCTACAGAATGGAAGTTTTGTGTGTATTCATAAAATATATTTATTTAAAACACAATAATTCGTCGTAAATCTTTCATACATTCGTTTATAATAATTTCGAAATAGTCAAATTTAATTAAACTTTTAACGCAATTGGGGATCGAAAAATCCTTAATTTTATTATTTTTAAGCCGTGGAATTTCTTCGTAAACTAATTAGTATAGTATAATGAATAGATTAGCTCATGTTTCGACTAGTCAGTTATGAAAAGTGTATAACAAACGTCTTAATTTTTCTTAGGTTATGTTCAAACGCGTCTCTGCTGGATTTGATGCATGCGTTCGCCCTTGGCGACACGTCATGAGTAGCTGCTTTGATGATATTCTGGATATTTTTTTCAAACATTTCTTTAGGAGTTTCTACTCAATCGTCAGGAAGTTAATTTTATGCTGTTGTGTTTTCTTATAAGGAAGGTTCACCTTCGCAATGTTTCCCGCATTATTTTTGTTCTGCACTTTGCGCCCGAGAAAGACCTGTAAGGAGATGAAAATCTATTGATCACTTGAGTGCTTCTCTAACAAGAACTCTCAGTGGTAAGCGACTACTTGCAGTGTTGTAAGAGTTACTGCATAAGTTGAACTTCTCCAGTCCCAAAACACATTCCATTTTCAAATATTTTTTATGACCGTTCCACTCTCCGCTTACGTCTTTTAATTTGATAGAGTGCAATATTGTTGAACTTATAAAAGAAATGACACTGTATGATAGTCTAGTCACTGAATTTCACTAATCTAAGTTTTTTATTTTCAGAGATGTAAGACAACATTCATATTAGCCAGTAGTATGTGAACGCATCGTATGATACTTCCATGTGATAAATTTCGTTTTTGTCTGAAAATGGTGGGCTAGGAAAAATTTGTCGTTGAGTTACAAAACCACGTGTATTGACGTGCAATAATACGTTTTTCGATTTGGGCGAAAACATTCGTTTGCAATGCATGAATATATATCACAAAATTATTTATTTTACAAAAAATTTTTAATTAGCTCACGAATCAGTATTTCTCTGCTCTCTCTCTCTGTATCATCTGGTATCTCATTTCAGTGAAAACTTCAGTAATGAAGTCAAGTTTCGTGAACTCGTTTGTCTCATTTCTCAGGATTGCCTCTGCTGATCAGGCTGACTGGCGACCACGGCTGGAATGCTAATAACTTCTCATTTTGCTGACGTCACCAAATTTCTTGTTAGCAGTTTTTTCAAGTTTTAAGAACTAAGCGTTCCTTGCTCGATAGTTCGCTTCTCTTTTAGCTGAAACTTCATTCGACAGCTGCTCCTTGGTGAAATATTGTCAGCTAGAAAACTATTCATGTCTTCCTGCATTGACTTTATCAATAGATGCATTTTGTTTTTTAAGATAAACAAGTATATAGCTTGTCTTTCCGACTAGACTTTGATCAATGTATTTTACTTTATCTCTTGTGAATACTTTTCTCCAGCTGTATTTCGCCATGCATGAACATTTACCAGGGCATTTTCTCCTGAACAAGAGAGGGTCGTCACATTTTTCAAGCTGAAATACTTCACTTTTAAAAAGAAAACTGCAGTTCTCTCGTTTAAGCACAAGACCTCGCTTTTATTGCATGACTTCAAGGTAAATCATTGAGCTGCTGCTAGGGAATAGAACCCTGCACTCACTACGACGCGATCGCTCTATGTTGGTACAGCGTTAGCTCATATTTAGTGAACAGGAAAACATGGACATCAATGAACAGGCTTGAAATTATGTACTTGTAATAAGAAGTGTGATATTTGTAACGAGGAACACGCGTGTACGTATAAAAAGTGAATGTTTGTATCGTGGATTGAGTAAGATCACTGGTTAACTCACGTCTGATGTACACGTGTTAGTTTATGAAGTTTATGTGTATAAGCCCTCACTCCTGTCAGCCCCAGATGCTTGATTATAGAAGTGAACTTTATCTAAATAGTATAATCATGTGATAATTGTTTTGAGTCTGCGAAAACTCGTGGCAGACCCAAAGTTTACTGAGATTTGTCATGGGTTTTTGATGATGCAAGCAGCAGTTCGGCTATTCTATCTTATTCAATGAATTTACTTAATTGCGCCCTTCAAATGGGCCTCTTGTATGGCACTTGCTGAGGTTTGTTTCGATGGCTTTCAGTATGGGCAGTACACTTGTTTGTAATTAACTACCCATTCACTTCTTGGTTATCATCCCTCACCTGGGATGTGTGGTGTCACCCCCTACTCTGCATGTCATGCATCGTCTAGCAACGCAAAAGTTAGATGTCTTAAAAATTAAATGGTGAGTTGATAAAAACAAGCGGCGACTGAAATTGACGGTTGCTGGAGAAAATTGTGAAGTTGATGTACGGACATCAGTAGCGTTCATGAATCGGTTAGTTGTTGTGCCCATCCCCTTCCATACTTCGAAGTGACCTTTTCCTGCAGTCACATTTGCTAAGCTTGTATTTGTGCTTACACTGTTTTCAGTCATCGCTGCTGGACTTTTGCTTTCATCGAAGTCTGTGTGAAGCGTTGCCTGCTGAGGAAAGAGTTTACAGCATACTGCTCTACATATTTGATTAAACTCAGCCCATATGTTATATCTTTGTCTGAAAACGCCTCTAATTGCGTGCTGCTTTGTATTAGTACATTTTTTCAGAATAGTAAAATGTATCTAGTAATCGAGAAAACTTTTAGATCAATTTGATCGTACTAACAATAATGATGGAACCCAGATGACGCTCAAAATGACAAAGGGCGTTTTTGCTTCTCTGAAAGGCGAACTTCAGTATCATATTCTGGCTGTATCAGAATAGGATTTTATTTTAATTTTACGTGCACACGTGAGAAATGACGCAGCACAATTTCCTCAGATGTGAGGAAATCGTGGTGCGGCATTTCTTCGTTCGCTCATGAGTAGAAAGCGTCATTGTATCCGTGCTACCGCCTGCAAAACTTTTGCGTCATGTTCATCGCGTTAATTGGAGGTCTCTGCTACTCGTTACTGTGATTGCATGTATGACTCGTTTCCGAAGTTCTGTGTGCTTGTTGATTGTTGTCTTTCATGAACATATTGTACGGATCCAAACTTTGGGACTCGAAAGACCAAAATGAGCGTGCGTCTGTTTTATAGATTGCTACTTGTGCTATGATAGTTTTGATTTCATCGAGTCAGTCAGTAAAACGTAATTTTGAAAAAATATTATATGGCAAATGGAAATATTTCTAACGCACGTAACTCATATAAACTGGGAATCAACAGTTCATATCTTTATACTCGTATTAAAGATGTAAATTTCACGGGGCAATTTGAAGAGCATGTGATTCGCCACATGCCATTTGTGATGACCAATTTTGGTGCTCCGGTAATGTCTGTACATAAATGCTAGCTGATTAAAAAAGACATTAAGGAGCATAACATGTATGCCCCTTTGAACAAACATGACCTATCGTCGTACTAGAATCCATTTAGTACTAGTACAAATACCGTACAAAATAACTGGTGGGTGTTAATTTGTAATTCATATGCATTACTATTCAAAATCATTTTCTTTCATATCGTAGGAAACACTGAATGAGGCGATCGAATCACTTGAAAATGTAGACTATAGTCTGTGTTTAACTGTAAAAATCTGCAACAAGATAGTGGTTAGCTGGTAAAACCTGTTTGTTTTGCCATTGGTAAACTCTAGAACTGTGTTTGTATGATTTTATCCAGTAGATTTGCATATTTCCTTTTATCTTAATTTTTGAGTAGTAAGTTTTATTATGCTCTCATACAGGGAATACATTTAATTTTTCTTTTTGTTTTTGTTGAAACACTGAAGCGTGGCAGAACAAATGCGTTATCGTCAAGATGAACACCAAATATTTTAGTATTTTATTATATCGATGTTTCTGATGCACATGAGCAGCAAAGTAAACCTGTTAACAAAATCAGGCACACGTACATCACATGTAGTGAATGCTTCAACAGTTCATTCATGGCAGGGAAATTTAATAACCAACAACTCTGGGTTGTTTTTTTAATTAGCGTACACTATTTGGCGTAACATGGTAGATTTTTGTCTTGATAGCAATTACTTGAAATAAGGAAAAAATTCCCACGAATAGAGCTCCATTATGAAGTTATTGAAGTCTCTTGAATATTCACACTCCGACCTCAGGGAGCTGTGAATGGGCTCATCTGGCGTATGATTCAAAAGTTTGATCCTTTGTATACTGCCTGGAGGGAGAGCGGAGATAGATGGCTCAGATTCTCTTTTTTTATCAGCTCTCTATTTTATCAGCTCTATTTCCATTCTGTATCTTAAAATCACAATTCCGAAATAAGAACTGTAAACAAGCCAATAACTGGTGGTAGCTGTATTGTAACATTACTCGCCAGTTCCCGTGGAAATTCCACGATTTAGATTTGACTAATTTTAAATTATTATAAAGATTAATGCATTAAAGATTTACGATGAATTATTGTGTTTTAAATTAATACTTTTCATTAATACCTACAAAAGTTCCATTCTTTATCTTATCTCCCGATAACGTGGTCCAGATAGTACCTGTTAAATTCCTTGATTTAAGAGTGATAAAATTAAGGATCTATGAAATACATTTTCCAGTTTTACCCGAGGTACTACCAGAATCGGAATATTTTTCATGAATCTAATACTAAGAATGACCGTCGTGTGTTTATATATTTATTTATATATTTATTTATTTATATGTTTCGTTTCACTCTCAAAAAATTAGAGAGATCCAGAGCCTTATTAACTCGAGTCCGTATCGTGGACACCGAATTTGGCGGGGTAGTGCCCTATGATTCGGGTACACTGTACCCGAATATGACACGAATTGCAGAGTCAATTGCAGCAGTAGAAAACGAAGTGTCTTAGTTTTCTATAGAAATGTTGGTCATTAAAGAAATACTCAATTAAAACGCTTGTCCTTTGTAAATATATATAAAACTAAATATATAGCATTGCGTTCTTATGTGTAACTAGTGTACCCAGCGGTCAAAAATGACGGCAGAGATTTTGTGATAATACCCGTGCCATCAAAAATGATGGCAAATACTGTTGGAAAGATATTAAATAAAATTACATATAAGAATGCAATGCAATATATTTAGTTATATATACTAGATCAACACGTGAAAAATCATGGTTTTTACTAAATTTTTCATTTTAGTTTACCAGTGGACGCGGGCTTTGCGAAAGAGTTTCCTCATTGATGGATGTGCCATTGCTATCCACAATACAATTCTTACAATACATGTATACCCTATGAAATTTCCTCTTATCTAAATCCGTAAGAGCGTCTATTATACAGGGTGGTACCTTTTAAAACTATTTTCAAGAAAATCACAATTCCGAAAACAATAACTCAATTTCCAAAATCTTTGCCCAAATCTGAAATCTTTGGCTAAACTGGTCAAACTAATTTAAAAATTTCTTTTCGTATTATCAATTAAAGTATCAAAGCGTCATGATGAATTTCAACAGAAAAAAGGTCAGAAGAAAATTTCTATTTGTAGAAATAAACCGATTGTGTATACTGGATTTCATAATGCAAGTAAAAGGGAATTGAATTGCCACAGAAAAATAATGCAATAAAATGATTTCTTGTATTTCTTAAGGTTTATCCTTGTTGCTATCAAAGCTATCGATTAGAAGAGTGTGACACACGGACAGACGGACGGACAGGGCTCTTATTATGGTATAGATTGATTTACGATGGGCAAATGTTTTAATTGAGTATTTCTTTAATGACAACATTTCTAGTGAAAACTAAGACACTTAGTTTTGTACTGCTTTAATTGACTCTGCAATTCGTGTCATATTCGGGTACAATGTACCCGAATCATACGGCAATACCCCGCCGAACTCGGTATCCACGATACGGACTCGAGTATATAAGGCTCTGGATCTCTCTAATCTATACTATAATAAGAGCCCCGTCCGTCTGTCCGTGTGTCACATTCTTCTAATCGATAGTTTTGATAGCAACAAGGATAAAGCTTAAAAAATACAAGAAATCATTCCATTGCATTACTTTTCTGTGGTAATTCAATTCCCTTTCACTTGCATTATGGTATCCAGAATATACAATCGGTTTATTTTTACAAATAGAAATTTTTTTGAACTTTTTCTGTTCAAATTCATCATGATGCTTTGATGTTTTTAATTGATAATACGAAAAGAAATGTTTTGTATTAGTTTGACCAGTAACCTGGCTACCACTTTGTATATGGCCAAAGATTTTGGAAATTGAGTTATTGTTTTCGGAATTTTGATTTTCTTGAAAATAGTTTTAAAAAGGTATCTTACTTATGGGCCACCCTGCATAATAGACGCTCTTACGGATTTAGATAAGAGGAAATTTCGTAGGATATACATGTACTGTAGGCGTTGTATTATGGATACCAAAGGCACATCCATCAATGGGGAAACTTTCGCAAAGCCCGCGTCCACCGGCAAATTAAATAAAAAATTTAGTAAAAACCGTGATTTTTCACGTGTTAATCTAGTTTTTGGAGAGTGACACGAAACATATAAATAAATAAATAAATAAATAAATAAATATATGCACACACGATGGTCATTTTTAGTATTAGATTTATTTAATATTTTTCTAACAGTATTTGCCATTATTTTTGACGGCTAGGTACACTAGTATATACAGAACTTTCATTCTGTATCTTATCTACCGATAACATGGCCATGTAAAAGAAGAAAACTAATAACGGAAAAAATTGAGTATTTCATAGTGATCGGGTGCCTTTGGTATCCACAATACAATACTTATACTACATGGATACCACTTCTGATTTGAGTTCAATAATTTTTCTTCAGTAACAGATAGGGAGTAATGGGACGGACACACACAGACACAGAGAAAAAGAGAGAGAGAGAGAGTGTGTGCGTGTGTGTGTGTGAGAGAGAGAGAGAGATGGAGATACATTGTCTATTATACATGTAGATAATTGTGTATGTACGTGTATACAGGTAAAAATGAATTCTTGCAAATAGTTCCTTGTGTGATGCAACACCGCGGTAGTGATAGAGACGGTTTTGTAAGTATACATTCAGCGCAACACAATTCGCATTACACATATGCGACCCAGGCAGTGTACATTTCTGGGCGTATCATGGTTAGATGCGACTTTGGTTTCATTGATACGGTAGGATAGCTTCATCTGCCCTCATCTCTCTCAAGCCACGGCCTTAGTAATCGACATTACATTTCAGCAGCAGGAAATGCTTGCAACTAATGAGATCATTATAACTCAGATGGCTGTCTAGTACTTTTATTACCTGACTTCGCTGCAGGTGTACGGTACGTTTGAGCATTAGGTGAAGTAATTTAATTCTGCGTATCTAAAATTGAACTCTGCCAATTCAGAGATTCTTGATGGTCACTGTACTGGTTGTATATGTGAGCTTTCATCCTTATTTATGAGTGCACTGAGTGTGCATTTTGCATATTACTTTTATTCGCTATGATTTTCATTTTACTCGTAGATCAATATGTTTATTAGTAATAGAAAACACGTGTTCACTGATTTTGGCGTGCATCCTTTTAAAACTTTACTTATGGACGTCAACTAAAATTTATTTTTCCGGTCGTTCGTTTCCGTAAAAACGTAATAAACACAAAGCCATGGAGAACTTGATTATTTTTAGGAAATACAGATGACTGCCTTAATTGTCATGAATTTGACTCGTAGATTTCCGTTAACCTGATGAAAAGAAGAGATGGAAGGCATTTGAATGTTTACTGTAGGAGTCAGCAGTACGTGAGATGGACTGTTTGCATACGATGTAAGATGCTCACCGTGAATTTGAAAGGAATTCCTGTGTTTGCATACAATGTAAGATGCTCACCGTGAATTTGAAAGGAATTCCTGTGTTTGCATACGATGTAAGATGCTCACCGTGAATTTAAAAGGAATTCCTGTGTTTCCATACGATGTAAGATTCTCACCGTGAATTTAAAAGGAATTCCTGTGTTTGCATACGATGTAAGATGCTAACCGTGAATTTGAGAGGAATTCCTGTGTTTTCTATTTGGAGATTTATTGGGACCCCGAAATAATTCAGTATAGGTAAAAGCAGAATTGTTTCGTATTTAATTGCTTAGCTTATCTAAATTAGATACAAATAATTAAAAAAATATTGGTTTTAATTACACTGGTTGGCACCTGAGTTAGTCGGTTTCCAGATTGCATTGTTTGTACGTCAAAATCCAATATTTATATTGAAGAGGTGAATTTTAGTCAAGTTCATTCAAAATGTATTATAATATAGTATAGTTAGCAATCTGCAGCATCAGGTCAAAACTTCCTTGGAAATTCGTAAATCATCGAAAAATAGGAATTAGTGAAACATGAGACTTAAATCCGTAGACTTGTTTCAAACCTCATTTGTTACCGTATCGTGAGTTATTAATCCTGGGAAATAGAATAAAGAAAACGATGGCCAAGTTGCTTCGGATTTGCTTTCTACCGTGAATAAGGTGGGACCAGAATAACGGTAACCGGTAAAACATCTCAGGGAAATGTTCACCTCACGAGGGCCTCCTACCTGCTATTATAATGTGTAATTAAATACAATGTTTTCCAAGGTGCGACTTGAGCAGAACCAGGGTGTCTGTGCGAGTTGTTAGATAACCAGCTAGAGTTGGTGTACTTCGATGTATTGAACTTGGGCACAGCTGTATAGAAATGAAATGAATAGGAGCTCTTCATTCACATTTCATGTGAATGCACTACGTCCATAGAGACTGTGTCAACAACTGACCTAGTTTGACGGTACAGTGAAGGTTGAGATGTAAGGAACTGAGTTGACTGATGCTTGCTTACTGAGCTCTTCACCAATTAAGGACTGACGTCTACGATTAGCTCTTACTGTTATTCTTGTTAAAAAGCTCACGATGCAATGTACAATGTTAGTTTGTCAGAGATAGTTTAGATAACGCCTTGTTCCTGTGTTACGGGGGATGTAAATTGCACTGGTGGTGTGCTGGTTTGTCTCCTATGTTCTTAAACTAAAGCTAACATCAGACAAATTTGGAAAAGAAACAAACAAAACATTTAAAGTTATATAATTATTGCACTGCTTCAACATTACATTTTTCAGCGGCTTAATTTGACGAAAAGGCTCAACAATGATTACAAAAATAAAATTAAGCTTTTAGCACAGTGTTATGTTTAGAGCAAATTCAGTTTGAATAGGGGTTCCATTTCGTATCGTGAATGAACATCAATATAAGTATAAAAGCTAAACACTATTACGATGATCTGCAAACTTTTAAGACTATCTGAGCAACGTCAGGAATGGAAAGTTTTATTTCCGAGACATTTTGGTGTAGAGAACTAAATTTACTCCACAATTCTACGTTATAAAAGTCGTTTTTCGAACATTTTATCAGTTCATATTGTTAAGTTATCTTATGTTGTACACGAAGGAAGAGCTTTCAATGTTTTACATCTTCCAATATATTTTTATCGACGAGATAGATCATATTGAAATCGATACAGAGGAACATCTTTTGGTTTGGGTCTCGTGTTTTAATTGAGAGTACGTGAATCGTTTAAGCTGCCCTCCAGTGCTGTTGTTTCTCCCACTGCACACAATCAAGAGCGCCTCTGCAGTGCACCCACCACTCTGTGTCTAAAAATTACAGAAATTATATTACGCGTTGATTTATTACACTGTCACAATGAAATTGAGGATTTTCACGGAACGTAATAACTATTCTTAGTTAGTTTTGAACAATATATGTTTTTATTTCATTGTCATCACCGCAATTTTAGGACATCTAATTCGCATTACAAAAATGTTAATACGAGTAACTGTTGTTTTTCCCTTGAATGTAGAATATGGCTGCGAATTTATTATCGAAACTATATTTCAACATGTTAAGCACAAAATGCTGTACTTGGATAAATTTCGCATACTGCGAGAATCATAGTGGCACGTGACTGAGCCAAATATAGGATTTATTGCAATGACTTACATAAGCGAGAGTTATGTTGGTCACTGTAGTGATTAACTGAAGTTATTGCAGTGACTTACATACATGGGGATTATTGTAGTGACTTACATACGTGAGTTATTGCAGTGACTTGAGAGTTATTGCGTACAAGTTATTGCAATGACTTGAGAGTTATTGCGTGACAGTTATTGCAGTGACTTGAGAGTTATTGCAGTGACTTGAGTGTTATTGCGTGCAAGTTATTGCAGTGACTTGAGTGTTATTGCGTGACAGTTATTGCAGTGACTTGAGAGTTATTGCAGTGACTTGAGTGTTATTGCGTGACAGTTATTGCAGTGACTTGAGTGTTATTGCGTGACAGTTATTGCAGTTACATACATGAGCTGCACTGCTGTGAACTCACTCGTGTTGTTGTGTGTGCAGGCGCAGCTGCGACGCTGCCATGGCCCTCGGACAACACGTCTGCCAGCTCCTCCTCAGGCACTGATCCCGGTGGGGGTGCAGGGCTGCCCCCTCCACCCCCTCACCCTAATTCCCCTCAACCCTCACTTTTTAGCTCGTCCCTATTTTCGCGTTTTAGCGATGCTTTATCTCACATGTCATATTCCTCGCTTCCGAGGAATGAACCCGCTGAGAGCTCGTCGAATGTCAAGCTCACTGAACAGCTAACTGTGATAAAAAACTCATTACGATTTTATTCATTACCTCATTTCATACTGTCATCGAACTCGTCAGTAGCTTCGTCTCAACAAAATAGGCTTTCACCGAGTTCATCATTTGTAGTGGCTAGGAGATCGTTATCTCCTCAATCAAAGCCCAAACACTCTTTAACTTTATCAAGTTCTTTATTGTCTTCACCAGTGCCTGAAATACATTTCATTACATCTGTTCCAAACACGACGTTATCACCTACATCATCTCTTCACAACTCATCGACTTCATCACAGACGTTCATGCCCTCGGCGCAGTTGTCATTGTCATCTGCATTACGGGACGAAGAATCATTACTTTTGACTGCAAATACCACATCGCCACTGCTAAGTTCCTCCCCTGAACCATCACCCTCAGACTCGTCACTCTCGGACTCGTCACTCTCGGACTCGTCACTCTCGGACTCGTCACTCTCGGACTCGTCACTCTCGGACTCGTCACTCTCGGACTCGTCACTCTCGGACTCGTCACCCTCAGACTCGTCTGCATTTGGTACATCAAGTTCGAGACGACCATCACCACACGAAGAGTTCAGGAAGCACGCTGTCTTCACCCCCGTGGTGGTGCATGGCCGCTCCAAGAGACACATCCCAGACTCCACATGGCATGAGGAGGTGCGTAGCTCGTACTTTACGCAAGCGCTACAAGTTGGACCTTATCTTCTGAAACAGACTTCTTTATATTACTAATGCATTATTTTTATTTTTATATTCCTTAATGTTCTCTTCCTTGCGCTGTTTTTTATAAGAGAAACCTTATCATTGCTAACACAGGTGTTCAGATTCTCCTACAAGAATGGTAACACTATCATTACAATATTTATGTTATCATAGAGCCGATGTAATTTTTTTCCACCTATCCGGTTCGGCCAGAACTGCAGTTAGCATCACTACATACGTCTCAATTTTAAGATATGAATTTATGTTTTTGTTCATTAGAAACGGTAGAATAGCTAGAAAAATGTATGCGGTTATTTGCGCAGTACGATGCTAAATTTAGCAAAAGTAACTACTAATTTTTTTTGAGTATTATATAATTTTTCTTAATGGAGAAGATAATAAGCCCTGTTATGTTCCATATATTGTTTGTTTTCTGCTTTGCATTGTGTGACGTAGCGTGACTTGAAGAACAGGAAATTAGCTTTCCTTCCTTCTCCCATAAAACAATTTCCTCATCACTCATGAGTACCAAGCTAAAGAGCAGAAAATGTCCTTGTTATGCGCTTCCTTTTGAAAATTATGATTGTTCTGCAAACTTCCTGATTTTATCGTCTTTGTATTATGCTTTCTGTGCCATTATGTGATGAATTCGTTTATTAGTGCTGGAAAGTCTCAACTGAATGGCAGAAATTTTGTCTGCAATGTAATTGAAATTCATCTTCGCTATTCAATAGCCATCAAATTCGTTTGCGTCAGTCACGTAGCTTTAATTAACTTGAGGGATAAGTTCCATGAGTTTCCCAAGGCCTGGTCATAAATTTTGCTCTTTATATAATTTCTAGAAATTGGGTCGCCCTAATGAACTAACTCTGGTGATGACTGATAAAGTTCTCAGCCTAACAATATTGTTAATTTTTCGGTCATTTTTGTAGTAATCCTGCATTGAGCTTGCCGAGTTGGCTGCTACAAGTTTGCTAGTTGCCTCAGCCTCATACGAGCTCAACAAACTTCTGGAGCATTTTTTGTGGTGACTTTCATTGAATAAAACTAACACCCAATAGCGCTCCATGCAGCCTTAAGCGATATCGTCGTTTTTGTGTCATATTTATCACTGCTTTGGCTTTCCTTTACTACGACGACTCTAGTTTTCTTCACATTAATTTTTTGTTTCATCATTTGAGTCTCGATAGTTCTTACGTAATACAATGCATCAATTATAATTATAATCTGCTTATGAGTTTTTTTTCAGTTTTAATTCGTTTTGATTTGGTTGATTGCATTGCAAATCAAATTCTTTCAAAGGTGTCCTGTTATTGTTATTTTACTCTTTCGATTGTTTTGCGTACTCGATGTAGGGTATTTATATGCTTAGTTTAATTTATGATTAAAATTCGACTATTTTTCTATATTCATTACACTGGTATACAAAAAAATTCTCTCTGGCATGGAATTCAGGAACAGTTTTAGACTAATTTGAGAGTGCTGAATTCAAATTTGGTCTTATATTTTCTCTAACGCATCTCTCATCAAAAATTGATGTCAACGAAATTGAGACAGATCTCTGCTTACCTTCTTCTAGTGATGCAGAAGACACTACAGATATTTTTCAGCCATGTGATGAAAATTGTGACAAACCAATTCTGTTTACTCAGTCGACTTTGAATGATTTGGTTAGAAATCTTTATCTACCAAAAGAGTCTGCTGAACTATTGGGGTCAAGACTACAAGAGAATCGAATGTTGAAACCCGGCACAAGTGTCTCATTTTATCGTAACAGGGAAACAGAACTGCGTAAGTATATCCATTCAGATGACCAACTTGTCTATTGTACTGATGTAGAAGGGGACTTCCAGCATATGACTCAAGGGATTGAAGGCTTTTTAGTGATAGTTCCAAAACAAGTTTGAAATGTGTTCTGTTACACAATGGAAATAAGTAAGGCTCTGTACCAATAGGTCATTCTGTAAAACTTAAAGAAGAATATAACAACATCAGGATTGTTCTAGAGAGTTTGCAATACCATGCTCATCGGTAGTTAATTTGTGTCAATTTGAAAATGGTTAACTTTCTTTTGGATCAGCAAGGAGGGTACACAAAATACCCCTATTTTCTGTATTACTAGGACAGTAGAGCTACAGCAGAGCATTGGGTGAAAAATGAATGGCCTCAGCGACAGAGTTTGGCATCTGGCGATAAGAATGTCATCAATGATCCTGTAGTGGATAGGAAGAACATTGTCTTTCCTACCTTGCACATAAAACTTGGGTTGATGAAGCAGTTCGTCAAAGTTCTTGATCGCAGTGGAGAATGCTTCAGCTATATATGTTAAACTTTTCCTGGTCTTAGTGAAGAGAAGAAGAAGGCTGGAATATTTGATGGATCTCAAATGACACTTTTGGGAGATCAAAATTTTATCACATCAATGAATGAGACAGAAGAAAGAGCTTGGAATGTATTTTGTAATGTGGTGCAGAATTTTCTAGGGAATAAGAAAGCAGACAACCATGAAGAGATTGTGGAAGAACTACTAATCAGCCTGCGAGATCTTGGATGTAGAATGAGTATAAAGATTCACTATTTACACAGCCATTTGGACAATTTTCTGGAGAACCTTGAGGATGTGAACAAGGAACAAGAGGAGCGTTTTCATCAGGACATTAAAAGAATGGGAGAACGGTATCAAAGCCGGTGGGACTCACACATGATGGCGGATAATTGCTGGAGCTTGATGAGAGACAACACAGAAGCTGTACATCAGAGATCAGCCAAGAAATGAAAGTTCAGATAACTGCCATTTGCCATTGATCTGTGCACCATATGTATGTATTTTTTATATTTTCTATTTTAATTGTCACTAAATTTGATTTGCTGTACATGGACTTTGTAATCTTTATTATTCCTTGGTTAGGAATATACAAAATGTAGTACTAAAAATCGCGCGTTTATATCATGAAATCTTCGATATATAGACTGATGAGTAACTTTCATCGAAAATTGAAAAATGATATATCTCGAAATCCTGATGTGATGGACAAAAACCGAGTTCATATTCGTAATCAGCAGCCCAAGTTTAGTTAGAATTTGGTTTGAAGTCTTTTGCCAGAAATATCGTGTTGACCAGTGTTATTAGTACCTTTTGAGCTCACGAATAACAACCTCGATGAGACAGACTTTTTTCAACAATGTAAACATGTCTAGATATTGTGCTAAATTTGTTGAAAATCTGTGATTCATGTTGTCGTAAGTTTGTAACGGTGATGCTTGGTTTTCAGTCTGGGGAGCACCACCACGACATCACGTTAGGACTCACCATAGACGACGAGAACGTGTTGGTCGACCTGCAGCTGAACAGGTAGCGATTCACACTGTCCTGGTCACCTTATGTCTTGTCGTATTAGAGAACACTACATTCCTACCTCAACCTAACCTTATCTCTAATATATATTATAATCATTACTGTAATGATCTCTTTATCATGGGTATTTAAGTATGAAACTCAACAGCAAACCCTACTGCTGTAGTTGTGTTCGTTACTCACGACAAGGCCCGACTTACCAGATATTGTAGAGATTCAGTACCCTCTATGAGGCGTCCTGATCTATGTATTTCTTATCTTTGTTGCTTAGTTCTATTTGGTACCAGGCCTTATCTTTGATTGTACTTCGTCCATTTAGACAAAATATTCATGTAGTATGAAGTTTTTTCTGTACTACCTTCTATGGAATTCCCTCAAGTCTACGATTTATATGAAGTTTTCAGTTGAAGTTAACTTGTTAATTAATCAATTTATTGTTGATGAGGAGAGTGAAATTATTTGTCGATAGAGCCTCCAGATACTATATCATTTTCTTTGTTTTTCTCTCAATGAATTTGTATTGAATTTAATTTATTGTATAAAAACAATTTGTAGATCTGATTATAACTTATCGCACGGTTAGCTTAATTTCTTGAAATGTATTTTAGTCATAGGAGCCAGACGAATGAAAAATTACAACCTACTAATTTTATTTTAGGTTTGAATATAAGTGCTGCTGCTTCTGATCTATTTGTTTATGAGTTCCAACATTTCAACTACGTCTCTTACTGTGTATTGACCCTGCCCCTCATGTACATTACGGTGTACTGACCCTGTCTTTCTCCCTCCCTCCCGTAACCGTCACAGAGGGCTGCTTCCGCATGGGTACTTCGAGAAACGTCTTCTACGCAACGGGTCTCACGTCGTGCGGCGACCTACTGGCCAGGTGAGACTGACTTTTGTTGCCTTCAATAGAACGTTCACTGACTTACGTTTGTTTGTCTCTACGCATCATTTTCCCTTCTGTTTATTAAGTACGGGTCCTAATGAAATGATAACGAATAATGCTAAGAAATTTTTTACTTTTTTTTTGACATTTTTGGAGCGTATCCTGATATTCAATAAGTTTGCACGTCATCTTCTGAAGAGTGAGTTATGTCTATCGAGTCATTTGAAAAATATTAATCTCCCTGAAATAAGTTTTTGAATGTTCATCACAACATGGCAGCAGACTGATGTTGTAGGTAGGATGAAACTTGAAGTTTTATTGAAAACATTTGGAGCATTTACCTCGATAAAAAACTTTATACTCTATGAATGTTTTTACTCGAGTTCATTCGGGTGTTCGGTTAAGAAAATAATTAATTTGATACTTGTTGACTTTAAACTTCTAAAGTTCAGAAAGATTGAGTTACGATATGTACCAATACGAGTTGTACACAAGAAAAGTAACTATCGAGCCATCTTTTATAACTAAGAGATTTTCATATCGCCATTTTCTGTAAGTAAAATCACACAAGTGCACTGCTTACACTTGTTAATTTCTTTATTGCAGAGCAGTTAATGCGTTTCATAACGAGCAGTGCTTGTAATGTTTCACAATTCTCCGCTTCACTTCAGATCCAAAGCTGTTCTTATAACTATGATGCATGTTCAGTAGTTGGTGTGGGATATACACTAACTTAGACACAGAAAATACGACATAAACTAACGTACATATACCTTGCCTGTATGGGTAGAAATGAGCTTGTTGTCTATGATTCCAGGACGCTGGTCTGTGTCACTACCAGGGCACAATAAGGGACAAGCCTGGGTCATGGGCTGCTCTGTCTACCTGCCACGGCCTCAGGTCAGTTCAAGAAGCCATGTTAGCAGTTCAAATATAGGAGGATGCGCTTTATTTCACTATTGTTCAATGTCTTCAAGCTGCTGCGAGCGCCATGCTATGAACATATGCTAATATATACGGCTGTGTACTCTTTTTCATTGATGATGACTGATGAATGAAATTTCAGTGATATAAGTAGGTTTGGAAGTAAAAACTGAGAATTTGTGTTTCAAACGAAAATTTTCCATACCTCTCTTGAACAGTTTCTTTTTTACCATAAAAACAAACAAATCATGTTTTGCTCGCTTGCTACAAAGGGTCGTTTTTCACTATGCCTCGATTAAAAATTGCGCCACTTTAGCTACTCCATCTTACCAATGAACGCAGGTGTGTAATGGTAATCGGCATAAAAATATAATTTAAGATCCGTAGATTGTTTTAGAAGCACATTCACCCGTATGTGTATAGTTAACTATCATAATTAAATATTTGTTTGTTCCAGTGGAATGGTATACGACGGGAACGAAACCCACTACGTGGAGCGCCTGCTGGAGTCTGAGCCTTCTTTATCTAGTCCGCACTACCTCCTCAGCCACAAACATTTGCTGCCTCGCAACTTGTCGTGTGGTCAGTACCGCTGCGTTCGGCGGCATTGACTACAGTGCCGTCATAGTAATAGATTCATACATACAGGGTGAGAGGGCAGTTTAAGGACTTTTTCAGTATGATGAATAAAGAATAATATTTTAGTAAAAAATGTCTATGTAAATAAAATTTGTACAAATATCCTTGAAGATACTTCTTTATCAAATTATTCTATGAAGTCGCATTTGGCTTTAATGAGTACCTCCATGGGGATCCGGAACCGTTGACGAGCTGAAATTAAGTGGTCTTCATTTATTTTGGACATCACCTGAACAATGGCAGCCTTCAGTGAGTCCATGATGCTATGAGGATGTCGATTAAGTCTTCCTTTTAACGAGTTTCCACACGTAATAGTCCATAAGATTTAAATCTTATAAGTTTGGAGGCCACAAATTGGAGGTCACATAATGGTCAAATTTCTCTGATAACCAATCTTGGGTTACTATGACTGTGTGAGAAGGTTTTGAGTCTTGCTGAAACACGTATGGCCTTCCATTGGATTCATTATCTTCCCAGGTTTTAACAACCGTTGTTGGAACATCAATATATCCAGCAGCATTAACCCAAAGACCCTGTGGAAAAATGTAAGGTGGCACTACTCACAACTCCTAAAACCATCACGGTAGCCGGGAATTTGGCGTGCATCACGCTAGGTACTTCACAAGGATCGGCATTAATAATTTAAACAGATTACCTGGAATAAAAATAATTATATAAATGATTCGATTGTGTAATGAACTGAAAACGACATGTCCTCAAATAGCCCTTGCACCTTGTATACTGTAGGTTCGATTACTAAGGAGCTAAGCATATCACTTTTAAAGGGTGATTGCCCTTGTTTACATTGGAGTGATAAATACATATGTATTCATCTATGTAAATGTACTAATTGCAGGTGAAAAGTATGGGAGTGAATTCGTACGTGTGTAAACATAGATAAGGCCCCGTGTGTTTGCTTTCTATTTGTAGATAGGCCAACACATCTTCCTTTTTCTGTGCTCTGTTTCTCTTTCCTTCACTCTCCGACGAATGAACGGTAATTGATTTTAGATTAAGCAGCGTGAACATTTTACGTTGATGCAAATCAATTAACCGCAGGATCATAAGCAAATGTATGATTTCATCAACAGGATACAAAGGTCACAACCATTCTTCACTGGATCTATTCAAGGATGAAAACTTCGCCAAAATGCTACGGGTGAGTGGATCTCTTGAAGTTTTATCTTACCTTCAATTCCTAAGTTGTCTTTGACTGAGCGTTTGAATCTTGCTTCTATTCAACAACTTACTTAAACGTATTGAATTTCCTGTGCGTTCATTATTTTGTTTGAAAGCACCTGCTTTTAGTAGCTTTGTTCGCGTGAGGGTAAAGGCCAGTCCAAATTTCGTTTTGTTTAGTATCATAAGAGACGTCGAACAGTTGGGAGACTGAGGGAGACATCGCACAAGGAGTGATGTAAACGAGTGGATCATAGTCTGATATTTACAAATTAGCTCAATATTTGTTTTATCTCATGTCTTCTTTTCCTACTAGTAATAAAATTCAATGCGCAAAGCGTGTATGAAATTATGTTAGTTGTATGCACGTATACTTTACCTGCACCCATTTGATTGAGCGCAATGTTATAATTTTTTATTCTAAAATTGAGTGATAGAACGCATTTTCTCAATACCGGAGATAAATACTTTTATTGAAGTTAGACAACTATTGCGCCGAAAGACCATTAGATATTCAGAACCCACTTATATAAAAAACGGGCACAAATATGTCGTAATCGTTCAATTTGTTTTCATTGTGCTTTCAACGTTGTAAATTGTGGATATTATTGCTTATTTTTATCGCTGGATACGCTGATGGTGTTGAGTCCGGTTATAGTAAACTAATACGAAGTTATGTCGCCTCACAGCTACCACCGTGTAAGTTTGCACACGATTTCGTAAGCACTCTAATATTGCTTCATGTCTCAGTACAAACGGTCGACAAGCAACAGCCTGGACGACGAAGGACACGCTGGAGGCGGAAGCGGAGGCCGCATTCGTGGACCGTACAACAGCAACTCGCTGTCCCGCTACGTCGAACTCGTGCTTGTCGCCGACCATCTCGAGTTTCAGAACCAAGGCGAGGATGTCAACAAAATACACAAGCGATTCAAAGACATTGCTAACATCGCAAATGCTGTGAGTACCTGACCAACCTAGAAGTCTCGTACGAATAGTACTTAGCTACGTTTCTTTCAATTCAAATTTGTATTTTTTTCTGAGCTAATGTTACCCAACACTTTGTCTCGCTATCATTGAAGCCATTACCCTTGCTGTTGAGCTTCTTCAAGTTTGTGTCCTTTAAAGTACACCCTATGTTCTCTAAATTTCTAACATTGCCCGTTCCGAAAGTCTTTCTCCAGCCTTGTTGGTTTAGTTAGCTATTTTATCGGTGCTTTCATTGTGTCCTTAGTGTGTTTCAAAAAGAACTTTGTTGTTCATTTAGTAATTTTAATGTTAATATCGTATCATCTTATCAGTTGATCATTTTATCTAATGATCACATTGCATTTAACGAGCATAGTTCATTTTAACTACAAAAATTATCTTTTTGTCCACGATAGTTTATATCTCGTTTGCATTCATTGGTAAATGAAATCTGTTTTAGGTATATCCCTGACGTATTTTACTTTTCATAAAGAAATATCTCATTACCCTAATTTAAACTTTTTTCAGACACGACTTGAGAGAGACGTGTCTACGTATATTACAGTATAGGTAAAGCTGTTACCTCTGTTGATTCTTGCACGGCCGACACTTATTACGGCTGTTTTCTGCTACTCCTTCTATTTCATGTTATAATGTAAAGCAAGCGTTTAGTTCATCTAATAATTACCTCCTGATTATGTGCAAATACATAATGATTGGCATGCATAAATTAATTTTCTTTATTTTAGAATAATAAATAGTGTATTTATGTACTTAGTTATCCTGCTATTTCATATTCTTTTGCTCCAAATGTTATGTGACTGACTGCAAAAATGTAACACTTAATATTTTTACAATAAAATCAAGTAGGACTATTGCCGCCTAAAACGGTCTATTTTTAGAACGTACACTGGTCACAGTAACAGCTTTACCTGTGTGTTGGTTCCTTTTGAAATTTACATAAAATGATTCGTTTTTCGTTTGTGATGCCGTCACGACATACGCGCAGAATATTTTTAATCGATATTTCTCCTACTGTATTGGAATGGCCGCATAAGGCTGTGAACATTCTTCTCACCCCATGGTTACCTTTGTAGACTGTGCCTTCCACCTGCGGTGACGCAATAAATTTTAAGTTATTGAAACTTGTAGTCGAAAATTAGAGCATTTATTGCGCTCAGTCTAACTTGGTATTTTTCGCCTAGACGAGGGAAGTTTTAATGAAATGAATTCAATAGAAAAGGTTTCTTATTTCTCTCAATCAATTCCAAGATTTTCCTCTCGAATATCGTTGCAAGGATTAAACACTCGTAGTCATGGAATATGGTACTCATTTATAAATATTTCAGCGTCCATGAGAAATCGAACTTACTGTCAGAAATTAATGGCTCTTCTACCGTACTGTTGCTAATTAAACTTGGTCATCTGATGAATTATCATACGAGTGACTAATGAAATAAATTAAACAGCTGTACCAGCCGCTGAACATTTTCATTGCGCTGGTGGGAGTGGAGGTGTGGCAGGAGGAAGATCAGGTCGTTATCTCGCAAGATGGAGACCAAACTCTGACCAACTTCCTCAACTACCGGAAAGTGCGACTCATCCCTGAGCATCCTAACGATAATGCTCAGCTTCTGACGTGAGTTTATTGGTACTCTTTGTCTCATACTCTAATCTAAGGTTTTCATCTAAAAAACTTCACAGTGTGTCAGTTTGATATTAGTTATGCAAAAGGAATCATTATCACCCTCTAGAAATCCTTCATTTTCGATATAATGAGAAGATGCTGCTGTGGAAATTTTAACTATGAAAGAATTTATTGTCAACACAGGTGACTGAAGGTTATGCTTTTTTTTTTAAAAATCGATTTTCTTTACTGTAGAAAGTCATACATTTTAACATAAAATAAATTAGACTCGTCAGAACTATGAGTTATCAAGTGCTGACATTTGTTTACAACTATCATTGTTTGTGACGTTTAAAATACGTTGATATCGTTAGAAAATGGAACGTGACGTGAAATGCTTCAAAAACTTTACCGACTAATTGTTTCTAGAAGTTACCTCGTACGAAATTATGTTATTGTATCAAATCTTTGTTTTCAAATCGTTCACTAGACTTTTTTGGCTCATTGGTTTCAATAACTTAAACACTTTCACGCTTGCAGACGGCTATAATTATCATGTCCCAGAATTAAAAACTGAAGGCGAGCGTGAAAGTGTTAGAGCTTTAAGTGAATGCTACGATTTCTTGGCGTTATTGATGTTTTACTGTTAGCAGAAAAACAAGTTTCTCTATTTCAGCAATATTTTTATGTTTATTTAACCTGTCATCATTACAGAGGTCAAGTGTTTGACTCTGGTGTGGTGGGTAAGGCCCTTAAAGGCCCAATCTGCACGTACCAGTACAGCGGTGGGGTGAATATGGACCACAGCTCCAGCGTTGGGCTTGTTGCCACTACGGTAGCCCACGAGATGGGGCACAACTTCGGCATGGAACACGACACAGAAGAGGACTGCCAGTGTCCAGACTCCCGTTGCATCATGGCTCCTTCTTCAGGGTTTGTGTTTACCATTGAAATACGTGGGATTGATAGTCAGAGTGCCTTTCTGGGGAGCGGCGGATACAGGTTTACATTCCGGCATATATATATATATATATATATATATATATATATATATATATATATGTATATATATGTATATATATAGATGTATATATATATATATATATGTGTATATATAGATGTATATATATATATATATGTATATATATATTTCCTATTTTTGAGGACGTTATGAAAGCTACATCGGTATTTTTTTAGCTTCTGAAACAACAGCATGAAGTGCTCAATTATGCATCATGAATAAATTATGGCTCCTTAGAGAAACAATAACTCTAACGTAGGGAAAGTGTTTTATTCGTATGTCACTTTTTTCAAGTTGAATGTACAGTCTCTAGTTTAAAAACATTTTTTAGCTTATGCAAGCATTGTGTGCTATATTTCTTAACTGCAAAAAGGTATAATTTGCAAGACAAGCGTCTACAGATTATTACGTCATTTTACCAGAAATTATCGATTTTGACGAATTTCATTTTTTTTTATCGAACAACAATACTTCTTTCTGAGAATATTTCTTGAAGCCATTTCAATTAAGGTCACAAGCTAATCCAATGTGTTTCACTGTTGAAGTACATTACAATTGTTTTGGATTGGATAGTCATTGCTTGAATGGTTTCTGAATTTAATTTAGTTCTGAAAAGTTTCCTGGAACTCATTTCTTAGTTCTGGATAGCTGGTTTTACTTCGGATTTTCCTTTCTTTCATTTCCTAACATGAGATCACTAATTTTCTCTTCTTAACATGACCTCTGATTTCGTTAATAGCTGGTATTCCGCACGCTGCCATCCATATATTACTTACATTTTTACTGTTCAGATCATAAATGTTTTAAATACTTTGCTATACTTGCTTATCAACGTGTTTCCGATGACGCATTTATTTTGTCATTGATTTTCCTCCTCACCGCATAGCGTAGATATATTATATGTATACTTATAGTTCCGTAACTTTCGTTTCAAATAATGTCAGAAGTACATATATTTAATCCAACACTCTTGTACTCCTTTGTTAATAAGTTTTATTATTGCAAATATCCCAGCATTGAATTATTTAGCTGATTTATTAGCTAAGCTGCCTGAACCCTGCAGATCACGAAGCCCCAGCCACTGGTCGAGCTGCAGTCACGAGTACCTGGCACTGTCATTCGAGCGCTCGATGGACTATTGTCTTCGTAACAAACCGAGGACTCTGTTTGACTCGCCGGTGTGCGGTAACTCCTTTGTGGAACCGGGGGAGCAGTGCGACTGTGGGCTTTCCCAGCACTGCACCAACCCCTGTTGTGACCCAGAGACCTGCCTCCTCTACCCAAACGCCACCTGCGCCACTGGACAATGTTGTGATCTTCAGGTCATTAACTTCATTTGTCCGAATGCACCTCAGTTACATGAATTTTGTTTTGGCCGTATTAGCGTTTCAGTTTTACTCACACACACTTTTTCGATCTTGCCTCCTACAATTCTCATCTTTCACATTCTTGCATCTTGAATCTTGTGCCTATAAGGTTTTTGTTGATTGCCATTCGTCTGATCGCGTCAGCTAGCTCCATGCATAATTGTGAAGGATCTCACGGAGTCTTGATTCGTGGCTTCACACATCATTCTAATGTGCTAATGTTGTAACAAGTGCTAGAACTTTGCTAGTTCTTGAATCCATATGTAGTATCGAGGTGTCTGTTGAAAAAATCTAATGCTGTCTTTTTTCTGCGATATGGATTTGAAGAATATTTGTTGGCCTCTGGTTATTTAATGCAGTCTCAATTGGTACCTGGTCTCGAGTTTTTCATTTTTTCTTATGATATATAGTGTGAGAGAAGGAGCTACGCTATGACGTGGTCGAAGTACCTGCTGCAAAAGATTAATAGGTTCTCTTACCAAAAGGAGCTAAGTTCCTCAGCGGTTCCGTAAATTTTGCGAGACCGTTGACTACTAAGATAATGTAGAAGTGTATTATTTGTGTTAATGTTTTTCATTTTTATTAGTTATACACTAGATCATTAGTGAAGGAAAGAGACCAAAATCGTAAAAAATACTGGTATTCGATTTGGGGTAAGAATCAATTTTAACGAGATAATAATAGTCGATACTAGCTGCAGAAGCATCAGAATGTAGCTAATCTATGTTAGATAATTATGTACCTTGGCATTTTCTTTCACCACAATTAGAAATTGGCCTATTGGATTTCTATTAATTTAAAATCGGCCAGCACTCTTATTCACTACTTTTAGTGCGTTTTGCTGTAACGAGAACTGGTTACGTTGCAGACATGCCGCCCGAAGGAAGCGGGCACTGAGTGTAGGTCTGCTCATCGCGAGTGTGACTTGCCTGAGTACTGCCGAGGTGATTCTGAGTACTGCCCTGACGATGTGTTTCAAGAGGACGGGCACGAGTGTCATGCTGGTAAAGCCTTCTGCCATTCTGGCATGTGTCGTTCTCATGAACAGCAGTGCCAGCTGTTGTGGGGCCCCACTGGTCAGAACAGCCACGACGATTGCTACAGCCTCAACACACAAGGCAACAACAACGGCAACTGTGGATACAACTGGGCCAATGATACGTACTCCAAGTGTTCCACTGTGTAAGTACTTTAATTTTTAATGATATAAAATTCTATTATTGTACTTCTATGGGTTGTTATTCCACGATTTGACTCAATGGTTTTAAAATTTTATTCAATGTTGCTGCGTTGGTTAAACCAAGAATATAATAATATTGCTTCAACATTTTCTCTTTTATTACTAATTTCTATTCATATCTAATCTTTACCTACGTTTTTACAGTAACCGTAAGTGTGGAATGATGCATTGCAAGCACTTTAACGAACGCCTCGAGTTCGGCATGGAGAGCGTAAGCAAGGTTTCACACCGCTTCATTCAAGGCAACGAACGGGAGATCATCCCTTGCAGGGTTGCTCAGGTGGATCTCGGTCTTGACATGGTGGACCCAGGACTGGCCCCTGACGGTGCCAAGTGCGGATATCAAAAGGCAAGTTATTAGTCTGCCTGTTGAATTTTATCACACAAGTGATAAGAATACGCTTACTGTCGTAGCTACCTTATGAGTTAAGTTGCTTATTCTGAAAAGTAGTTACAATTAGTACTAAATGATAATGTCCATGTTCATAATTATCGCATTGAGTGTGCCAACTATGCTCATAAATATGTTGAGTTTTGGAAAGCCTACTTTTCTCGTTTGAATAGCTACACCCATAGTTCAATAACGATGAAAGTATCCATATTGATTTTGTATGTATTTTTGTGTGAGCAGATGTGCGTCAATCAAGTGTGCATGCCCGTGGCGTCACTGCGTAAAGAGGGATGCAACTGTCACGGCAACGGAGCTTGCAACAACCTCGGACACTGCCACTGCGCCCTTGGCTTCGCTCCCCCGGACTGCGTGGACCCTGGTTATGGAGGCTCCATAGACAGTGGTCCTGCTAGCAACCCTAATGGTAGGTCTAGTTAGTCTTTATTGTCTTCGTTTGAGGCCATAATCATTGATATAACTTTCAAGATCATTGATATAGCTTTCTCTTAACGAACAGGCTTTCTCCCAGTAATCCCTTTACTAAGTTTTTCAGGTTGTAGAAAATGTTTCTTTCCTTGGCATTTCATATGTAATTAACTAATTCAGTAAGATACAGGGCTATTCGAAAATATGTTACGAAGTTTTGTGTTCAATAATGCTTGTTATAGCTGAATGAAAAACATGCTAAAACAATATATGAATACTTGGCTTCAATTCTTTTCTCTGGATTTTTCTCTTTGATTCGCCTGGATTACATGATATTACTAATACCTATTGTTTTCTTGTAAAACACATTTAGGATGTTTTCAAAGCTTCGTCACTTGTAGCTTTGGAAACAAATTCTGTAGGTTATTTAATAAAGCTTAGGGATTGATTTAGGGCCTCCGACATTTTTGTTACCCGGTATTTTTTTTTGTTACCCGGTATTGTTACCCACAATAATTTTGATTTGACTGGTATTTTTCTTTTTCAGCCACGAACAAGTTCGTCGTGGGCCTATTTGTATTCTTCTTTGCAATCATACCTCTTGTGGTTGTGTCACTGTGCCTTGTATATTACGTACGCGGCAACCTCGGATTGATTGGGCTCTGGCTAACCAAGAAAGGACTTCCTGGGTCTACTAGGTAAGCACCTTGTTCAAAAACCTTTTATCAAAAATATCAAAATGACTGTTAACTTTAAGGCGAGGTACTTTTACTTAAATAGAACAGAATAGAATAAGGCAATAGGAACGAGCCGTTTGGCCCATTCTTGGTTCAATACCGAAGTCCCATGCCGAAGTCCCATGCCGTCTAAAGTAAATCCATCAGTCATGCACGTACACCTTAACCACGTAAGTCAATTTAGTCATGTGCACACATATCACTCGCGCACAAGCGTTTATGTCACGAGCATTTATCTCAATCATACATTAGCCTTAAGGAGTTAGGGACATAGTTAGTAGGATGTGTAATACTGGGGGGTTCGTAATCCAAAATTTATCGAGACGATTTTTGAATGTGTTCACAGTGCCAGCAGAAACTATGTTTTCTGGCAGCTGGTTCCAAGTTGCGGCAATTTTAACGGGAAAAAAGTTCATAGCTTGAGATGTCTTGAAGTTTCTCAGTAATAGTTTTTGACCGTTATTTCTGGTTCTTACGTTACCGTCTCTTTCGAAAAGCCCTTCCAGGGTAACATTGTTAAAGCCATTGAGATATTTGGAGGTCTCAATAAGTTGTCCTCGCAGTCTTCTTTGTTCTAGGGATATAAGTTCAAGGCGTTGAAGACGTCTTTCGTAGCTGAGAT
>VCRD01002137.1:6905-32097 GCA_006783055.1 Trinorchestia longiramus
TTGAAATTTGTCTTGCAGGATATTAGAAAACTCAACGATTGTCTTTAGATTTTTCAGATAAAAAGAACTTCAGCGGATTTTCAACATCAGGACATAATTTTTAATAGAAGCCTTAGTGTATTCCAAGTCGAATTTTTCTGTTTTAATGGAATTCAGTCTTTATTAAAGTCCTGGGGTTTACATTTTTAGTATCAGAAAACTGGTTAGAAAACTCACCTATATTGACCAAATACATACACAGCTGAGAACACGACAGGGTAATCTTTCGGACCTTTCGTTTTGCATCGTAATTTGAAAATGACGTAGAGTAATGCAAGCTTGCGTTTGCTTGCAATTTCCTATTGAATAGAAATTTTTACTTCTCTGATCAAAAATTAAAATACCTGTCAATGTTACGGCATGGACAGTGTGTGGTCCAAGAAAATGTTCTCAATGTTTGATTCTCTATTACTCGTGTATTTTGCTCTGATTTTGGCGTTTACTGGCATATGTAAGTGTAATAAGTTAAATTAAAGAAGATAACCTTAAATTTCAAAAAATTGTCTTGAAACAACCTTAATATTCTCCTCCTAGTCTAGTTTCCTTTTAGTAATGAGCAGTCAAAGAGTGAGTACATTTTTTAGGACACCATGTATTGTTCAGAGTTCATTGGCTGTTGAATTACTCGTGCCTTGATCTGCACTGGAGAACGTTACCAGGTCCATACAACCCTCGATTAGGAGCTTCATCGTGCGAGTCCAAACTGTGTTCAGCGTTGCAGATCCTCGAAAAGGCTCATGATCTTCTGAATTCTCTATGCTACAAACTCCAGGATCTTCATAAAACTTCTATTTCTCAAAAGAGGAAACTTGATTTTCAGATTTCTGAGGGTAGGATTAGAGAAGGAAAAGTCGTAAACGTTAAGGATTTTTGTGCTCGGAATCAGAATGAATGCCACTTTTGAGAGCACTCGTGTTTTTCATGAATTTTTCTGCAATACTGGAGTGTCCCTTTTTGTTGGAGTTAGTTCATTCATTTCCTCAAAACGTTTCGTTACAGTTGGATAGGTTTCTAGTAACTACCGTAAAAGTGCGACAAATGGTTTCGTAGCCTAAGGTAGCTAGTTGTACTATCTCGTATGGTTGGCTCTCAAATCCCATGTCATAGGTGGAAAAAGTCCTTTTATTGTGTAGACCAAGTATTTAATTTTTCGTCTGTTACTAGATACTCTCCCAGTAAACTTCACTTAATTGTAATTCACTAAGTGAATGTCTGGCTGGGAGAAAAGTTAGTAGTTCATTTTGCCCAGATTTTATGAGCTTGCATGAAACTTGCACTTGGCAATCATACACGAATTAGCACTTCGCTTCGAACGGTATTTGCTTTCTATTGTTGGCAGCGGTTGTGGCTAATTGCTGTAATTACTTTCGTTTGTCCTTGAGTGGTTGCAGGCTTTCTGAACAAAGGTATTTAAGCGTATTATTTTTATCGCCTTCCGTAATTTTTCTGAAGAAACTGAATAATATGTATCACGGTATTACTGCTGATGTACAGTACGTCTCCTCAACTGTGAACTGATATGAATATTTTATTCCTGACTTGCTACCAAATATCAGCTAGAGGTATTTAAGTATAATTTTTTATATCGACCTGAAGTACTTTCTACCAAAGATCAGTCAGATGTTTCTGGTACTGTTTTCATTATATAAATGAAATGGTTCACGTAAATCTCTGTGTCATCTTAAGTTGGCGTGTTTGATTAGTAAAATGAAAATCGTGGCTGAAATGCTACTGAAGGAATCATACGAATGTGGCTCGTAAATTTGTTCCTCTCAATTTTTATTCCTCATGTCAACGGAAGGCGCTACGAGCTTGCCACCCATTAAATAAAGAATCAAGTTTGGCCCATTAGTTGAGACATGCAGCACTTAGTTCATAAGCTATAAAACTTCACCGAATTTTGTTTTTCGATCTCAGTCATCCCAGGTTTAAGAATGTTAGCCTTTGGACGCTGCATTGCAATATGCTTGTAAAGATAATAGTACTGTGAAGACGTTTAAAATTATAAATTTATATATAATGATATACTTTATTATTTGGAAAATTTAGTATTAATTTAACATTTGTAGTATTTTTGTAGATAAGTAGACTTCTGCTAAGTAATCAGACTTGAAATTTTTGGTATTAGGTTATTTATTGTAAACGTTGTTGATCGAGGTTTTATTAGACTCTACTGTAAATAATTGTATTGTACCTAATGTTTTCACAAAAAAAATAATTTCGAATGATACTATTATAGAGTAGCTCTAGTTAAATGGGTCTACCCGGGCTTCATATTGAAAATTTTATTGTTATAGCTGTCATTTTTAAATGGAACTTTCTCGTTTGTATGTGAACAGTTTACTATTCATAATTCATTGGCGAAGAAGAGAGGATGAGGAACTAAATAATCTACGGTCCTGATAGTTAAGCGACATTAGCTTTTCATTTTTCTTATTCTATGCCGTACTGTTGACGTGCTTGTCATTGAAATATCGATGTTCTTGTGTTTCAAGTTGAGACAGAGTTGTCACCGTGGCAGTCTTGACCCAGCACACGGGTGAGTCGTAAGAAGAGAGCACGAGAATGAGGGTCTTTATTCCTTCGAGTGAATGACTGTGCGTTTGAGGTTACCTCGCTACATTTTGTTGTCAGAAGTGTGAGTAAGGTGTACTAGTAGTAGAAAATGGATCGGGATTAGAAAGTGTGCGAAACCAAAATGAATGGAGAATACGAGTGGGTCAATACGTAATTGATGCGTCATCCTTGAGGTCTTGTCTGGCAAATTGCATTTTGCAATATTACGTTTGCTTATGTAAAGGTTGACTCATTCATCTTGGTAGATAGATTATGAAAACATCCGTTGCTTGTTTGCATAGCTATTGCTGCTAAGTGAAACTAAATGTTTCAAGGTTTTCGTGAAGTGATCTTCCCTCGTGAATCTTAGCAGTGACAAGTGCAATTATTTTGTTGTGTAAAATCAATCTAACTTTAATCCATATTCTGAGTGTGAACTTCATGTGTGTAAGGCAACAGTGTATCATATCGTGATCTTTATAGTGCTTCTACATCTTTGAGATCGCTACTGTCGCAAAATGACTTTTCTTATTCAGGTAATCAATTAACGTTTTTTGTACATAAATTTTCTAACGAGTGTCGCATGAGCACCATCACAAGGCTGCGACTGATGAGCAAGGGCTCCTAGGTTAGTATGCGTACAACAGGTACGCTGCATCTTTTTGTAAGCTAAACAATTCTGTTCCCTGTGATGAACTTGAAAAACGACTTGTTAGAAAAAACGCTACATTAGAATCATTTTGAAGTCATCTTGCTCTCATTTGCATTTCCGTCTTACTTATTATGTGAGTGACGAGAGTCTTGGATGGTTGCTACCACTTTCGCTGCTTATCTCTTGAGATACATCGTCGTTCCTTATATTGACATCGAAGCTAAATGGGTCATTGATCAGTGTTGGAGCGCGACCGTCACAGTGCTTGTGTCTAGAATGAGTTTTAACTAACTGCTGATCAACTATGTTCATATACGGGGTTGTTCAGGTGATCCATCTTGTTGCCACCCTTCAGTTCTTAACGTAACTCTTTAACGCTTTCACTTGAGTTTGTGTCTGTTTTACTCTTTCAGTTAGTTGTTACACAGTATTATATGAGAGTTTACGCTTAACATTTAATTCTGTGTTTAGTGTTAATTTTGCTCAACCCGAAATCGTTGACAGCTATGTCACTTGTTCGTTTTCTTTCGATTGTTGTTCAACTAGATTTAAGTAATAATTCAAAACATATTTAGTATTATTTTCTATGTGTTCACGCAATCACTAATATATTTGAACTTCTTGCCAAGACTCGTAATTTAGTAGTTGAATGCATTTTAAGTTACGGTATTCAATTGAAATCTTTCATGCTCTGATATTTATAAGATGTCAATTTTGCCTCACTGGATTAATCTCTTCATAACGGCCTATTCATGGTCTCTTATTTTCTTGATATTTTCCTAAGCTTTTTATCATAACTTCAACGACGTCTGGCAGTAGGAAATTCTTTGAATAATAGAAATAAACACCTTATTCGAGCCATAGCTTCTTGGCTGGGTATGCTACAGAGTATACGAATTTGTAGTGACAGAGAGAAAACTATAAGCTCCAAAAATTAGTTCATTTATTATTGTGGATGTTTCGTCATGCCTAAACGGAATGCGTTGCTTCAGAACGGCCTGTGTTATTGAACATCATCATTTTTACTAGCGTTTCAATTATTTAGGTATCTTTAAAAATGTAACTATCTCCTTATTCCTTCGATTTATGCTCCAAAATTATCCTTTAGCTCGCTAAACGCCGAAATATGTTTCGGTTGACAGACTCCTACAACATGAGTTTGTTTGTATTTTTTGAGAGCTCTGTGTCGCACTCCCTAGGAACTTTTTCCCATGAATGGATTCCCATAGCCCATCTCGCACCTGAATGCCTAACCTGCTCTTCTGTATTCCAATTAATAATATTCTTTTAGAGGCCCTGTTGGAAAGATAGCTTTCGTTGATGGGCTTAGAAGCACAATAGATCAGCAAGCCGATCGCCATATATTCGTGGCCAACATGACACAGTCTGCTGCATTCATGCATAATTTTCAACACGTTTATACGAAGTTCAGGATAGTGTCAAGTAGTTCAGAGGGTGCCATATTTCTTAAGTAAACTTTTTTCTAGTCGAGTTTATCGAAGTATTATTCGCTGAAGTTATTTCTTCTATTGTGTTATTGTTAAGTTTATTGATTTGACACTGAAAAACGTCATATTCTTAAATTCTTGTTAGTATCGTTTCTTTCAGATGAACAAATGTTTATAGTTTTATTAATCTTTTGAATCCCTTTACTGTATTAACAGGTGCTAGTTACAAGGTCTCATGTTTTTTAGTATTTAATTGCTTTATCTCCTCTATGGTTTTCATGTTTGGGAACCGCAACAGTGATCAAATGCAGCTTTTTAATATATTCAAGTTACAGTCGTTCAAGTATTTTTATGTGCGTGTGTTCATTTTTGAGCTTTTGAGTGTATTGGTTAAGAGTCAAACTGTGTTCTTTAAAACCGTACTTATTTTTCTTCAATTTTTGTGACTATTTTTTCATTCAATTCCGAATGAAGTGAGCGTTTTGCTGTCAACACCTTCATAGCTCACTTTCACTCCATGTATTGATTCGCATATTAATGTTAAGTGTTGTAGGGAGTGCAAAATAAGAACTGAAACGTCCGAGCATTAACCGGTCATTGTTGTATTTCTGATTTGCTGGGAGCTCAACAATAATGTTGAGACTGTACGTGGACGACTGTCAAAATCAGCTTTTGCTTATTTTAACGAGTCTTGAGGCTTTTACAGACATATCGTGGCAAAACTTAGTAATTATTTTACAGCAACAATTGACTTAAGTCAGGGTTAGAGAAAGAGGCCTTATTTTGATGTGCTTCGTAATTACAAGTTAATGAAAGCGCCTAACCGCACCGGAAGCAAAGTTCTAACTTTATGAGTTATGTAATATTTGTAACATATTCCTAAAAACGAGAAACTAAATCATTTATATACATGTCTTGCGCTTATATTTTACAAGGCTATTTAATTTATGTCCCACATCCTTCACTTTGAAATTTACAATACATTTTTAAACTCAACATTGCGCATGTCCTGTACGAAGCTACGCATATTTATTGAAAGCGGTATCAAATCGCTTACGTGTGAATTCACTATGTACACTTCTCTAAAAGCATTTTATCGAAAAATATCTATGGCTGCACATGAATAATTGATAGCCTAGGTTTATCTGGTACCATGCTGTGATCGGACTAGAATACAGGCACGAAACCTTGGTTCCTAGTTTGTCAATCGCTATTATTAGTAAAACACAGTTATTAACATTAGTGAATTGCCGTGTGCTTTAATCGGAATTTCGGAAGTTGAAGTTTTATGAGATTACGCTAAAACTATGTACTAGACATAAAATTATGAACATCTTGACTAAATAAAATGTTCTTGGGTAACACACTTAACATCGGAAGGTTATCTTGTAAACTGAGCAATGTGCCCTGCCACGAAGAAAGAATAAAGGCTGCTAAGCATCTAATGTCAAAAGTCGAACTGTGCAAGTTATCCTTAGAATTTTCTTAGCACTCATGGTACCGTTCAGGTAAAATACATATTGGTCATTGAATTCACGTATGAAAATGTAATTTCAATCGATCGCCATCTCCACTTTGTGCGGGTAAAATGAACTACGTGTTACATATATTAACGAAGCTCGAATTAAGTATTAAATTATTTATGATATTAAATCCTTATCAGGGTTAAATTTATAATATAATTCTCTATCAATCTTCTGCAACAATTTCACATTAAATGTAAACTTTACGGTTGTATTTTCATATTCCTTTAAAATAGTCTTATCCATTGACTAAATATTGGAATTGTTAAACTTTTTTTGAATAACAAATGTGTTGCGGGAGGAAATTCTTTAAAACAATCGTCAAAGATTTAAAATCGGCATAATTTGTCTTCATTAAACTATAACATCTCTTAATATTTGCTAAATTTCCAGTCTGCTGTCTCACTCCATTTCGTTGATGAGAAATCTCCTCGTCTAAAATTAAAAACAATTTATAAACCGCTAACTTTGTCGCACTACTTGGCCTTCACATAACAAACCACTGTACAATTATTGAGAATCTTGAGAAAATCAGATAAGTCTCCTGTGCACGAACTTTAGAAACTCTAGCACCACATAACATTGATGCAAACATCGTCAAAAACATTTCCAGATTAAACACTTTTCAGCACAACTCGCAAGACATAACAGTTCTGAGAATCGGAAGACAACACGGTACGCATGAAGTCACCAATGTACATATCCTACATTGGATTACACTGAATTCTGGTAGATGTCATACCGTTTGATTTGTGCAAATATCGATATTTTTAGATGCACCCTCAAACATATGGTGTTCATCCGAATCCATTAACTTGATCAGATGTACATACCTTAACACCAATGGTCCGAAGTGTCTTACATAGTCTCTTTCCAGCCATGCCGTAAGTTGACCATCAGTGAGTAGCTTTCCGGAACGTCTGACGTAGAAACGAGGGAGTAACGGGCCGCCTGACGGCGAGGGTGAGCATGCGTGGTGGCCCGTCTTTCTCTCTCGTCATGCAGAATGGTTTCGAGAATCCATTCTTTAGAGTGGACGCCACGCTTGGAGATACTCCGAACACCTGCGCAAATATACAGACGTTGAAGCATATCAGCATGCACTGAACTCCTGAATGTTTAATGGGATATTGATTAAAGCACTATCACAGGTTTTCTTCACAAGTTATTCATATCAAGGCTGATTAAAGGTCTCGAAGCTCCAAAAATTCAATACATCCACAAAAAAAAAGATATTTGAGGCCAGTTTGCAAAAGGTCGTTTGCCTGCCATCTACACAAGAGATGAAGGAAAACAAGAACGACATGTAGTGTTGTTAAACAAGACAAATATACCATAACGCAACACATCTTAGCTTGAAGGGCGATTAGGATTTGTATAACATCAATCATACCGCATCATGTTTTCGTTCTATACAAATTATACGCTACTATAACAAACTAATTTGCTCGGATCCGACAGTACACACTAGGACGAAGATTTATTGTACCTACAAATAAGCAACTGTTCCGAAAAGAAATAAAAGTTCATTTTTTAATATAAGTGTTACTAAACAAAAACTCCCAAGTACCGAAAAGTGACGAAAGAAGATAAGGTAAGGGTAGAAATTGTATAATTTGAAGCAGTCAGTTGAATAGTTACTTGACGAAAAGGAAAAAAATTATGTGGCCAACATGCCTCCAACCTATCACTTGACCCCGTAGACTAGATGCAGATTAATTCTTCCATATCACTTGAACCACCTTCCATATGCTCTACTCATCCAGTTACTATCAAACACCTACGAACTATCTCGTGTTAACTTCCTGGGTGGAAACATCGTAAGAACACTACAGATAATTCCATGTTCTTATGTTCAGTACTTCACCTGTAATGTGAAGCTGAATTTGTTCCAGTGTTGGTACAGACAACTAGCCATCCACGCAGCCACGTGCTCGTCCATGTTCGCCCCGTTGACTTTGTACAAACACACAGACACCTTCGTCAAGCTGGGCATGCAACTGACGAGCGCGTGTAAGAAAGACGTTTGGCACGTAGTCGTGTAATTTTTGTGAGGACGTTGCTCGTCAACGTTGTGCAGTTTGACGTCTCTGACGTTCTTGCATTGTCGCAGCGTGTCGCAGAGTTTATCGAACTGATCTTGTGTCTCACTAAGGCAAAACTGCCAGTAGTTTAAAGTGAGGTCCTTCAACAGAGGGAGGTTCGAGATAAGCCGGAAGCACTGCTGGCTGCCGCTGTCATCCAGACGAGAAGGTCGGGACGGACTTGCAGACAGATCCAGCGATACTAAACTGGATACAAAATCAAAAGTTTGAAACAGGATTTACTATAGTAAATACATTGTAAAGTAATAAATTGGTTACATAAGAGGGTGAAACTAGACGGACAGAGGAGGCTACAAAGTATTAATGAGCGATATACACTCTTCCGGAGAGAGAATAAATGATAAAATGATCACGCAGTAATGACAGATTAGCCTGGTATCAATGAATAAATTATTTCAGGAGTGAGAGGAAATAAAAAATCATACCAGAAGTGATAGGAAAAAGTGTTGGAAGTACACCGATCTTCCGATAGACAGATGTGCAAGAGAAGCCCTCGATGATAGAGAAAGCAAAACAGTTAGCCAGAGATCAATTTGATGTGGGCCAGTAAATATTTTTGCAGATTTGATGGGGTTTGATAACACGTCTGAAAGGAAGCACAATGCAACAAGATGAAAGGAGTGAAAGGGGCGGCTCTGAATCAAGTCACCAGGGCCAAAAAAAACTCAACATGATGATGGTGGTCCAGTCCTACAGGTATGAATGAATCAACCCGATTTCGATACCTGCCTTGACGAAGAGGTCAATATTCGAAGGCATGTTATAGCATAGAGGAACTGAATTGGATGTTTATGAAGTTCAAAACTAAGTTAAAAAAAATAGACACTGTAAAGTTCAAAACAAAACAGGCATAGTGCTCATAGACTGAGGATAAAATTCAGAATAAACAATGAACAAGGTTAACACGTTCGCTGCTACTTGAAATTAGAGGTTGAAATGATGCACATGTGCTTCAAGCGGCAGCAAACGTGTTAAGTCCGAGTATTGCACAGATGGCGAGTTATAATTCTAGTTTAGTGTTACAAATGGAAGATTAACTTACTGCTTAGTAAGTAAATCTCTAGTAGAGCTCCCCCTAGATGTCGAATTCAGTATTTCTAATTCTTGCAGCATGTAATTTTTACTTATTTTTAAACTTAGACCAGTGGATGAACCTGCACTTACCTGTTTTTAAAAAAATGCAGGTGAAACAAATTTAAACAGCTAAAAAAATACGAGTGACAAATAGGAGTAAAATTGGTATAATTTTCAACATACGATCAAGGTGAATATTTATATAAATATTAAAATGAGCGGATATTGCTCAGAGAGACATTGTAAAAACAGTATTGAGATATTAAAACGGGAAGAGAGCCTAATGTTAGTACGATTACAAAATAGGCTGACGTACCTACGTAAAATATTCTACCAATATCATAAGAAAGAAACCGATTTAAAATATGCACTGAAGTAAAAACTTATATTGGAAGGGCTCCCATAAAATAATTATTGATACAAGTCACTAAAAAGAGATAGAACCCTAATATGCAGGCAGAGAAATAGAATAAAATATCCTAAGAAATAAAATAAGAGAACCATTAATGAAAGAATAATGGGGATCCTCAAGAACAATCGGAGAGCCAGCGTTCACTTCAGCACCGCCGTCAGGAAAAGTTGGAGCTCACCTCGTGAAGCCTCTCAGGGCAGGCAGCAGCAAAGGGCCCCTCCGAGGACCCACGTCTGTCAACTCCACCTCCGCTAAACTACAAAAAAAGTGAAGAAACTTCCTTTATGCTCTTCACTGTAAGTCTTATCACGGTTATTATATATTCAATAGCAGTCAAGGAATCTCAAGAGCAATTCCTGCATTCAGTAATTCTATAATATACATCACCGCTGCATATCACAAGTGAGAATTCACCATGAACACTGTTTATGCTGAATTTTGGTCAAGTTGTCATTATGCGTACATGTGCAGAAATACAACATGCATCTGAAAACTGCTCACAACTTAACACGTTTTCCGTAAATTTCAACGCTTTTGTTATAACTACATACGGTGTTGGTACGTGCTTTGTTATTTCTAATTATTAACAGTGAAAGATATTTGCTTACATATCAACTTGCTTATATATCGTTTGTTTTAAATCTGTTGAAAAATGACATCTTATATAGAACATACAGATTCAGAAGTCCAGTAAGCAACTGTCTCGAGAAAACCTCTGTTATCATTGTTGAAAATTTAGGACCCTAATATTCGTGTCCAACTAGGTGATTCTAGCGCAGACAGACGCCCTAGGTGTGTATAACAGAAAAAACAGTGTTTGACTTCACGTGCATACCTTTAATCAATTTTTTCTCGAAGTAACTGTAATTTGTAAGGAGTCATTAGCAATAAGTGCAGATTCTCAGCAATCAGCATTTGAGCTTCGTGACAATTTATATGGTCATGATGGAGCCTAAGACCATAGGACCATGCAGCAAAAACAATCAAAAGCAACAATTTAACACTTAGGGCCAGAAATACTTTCACCTCACCACTGAACGAACATCAGTGGAAATCCCGAATATTTCAAGTGATAACATGGATATCCAAAGACTACTGTACTAGGTTTAGTAGTATTAAGGCGACTAGAATAGTTGAAACGAACCACTCTTAAAATGTTTCCTCACTTGAGGGACTTGAGGGCATTCCATTCTTCTTGGGGAGGTGGGGGAGGGATGCTAGTCACGATAGGGGGAGAGAGGATGAGCTGGGCTAGGGTGGCGCGGGCGCTGGAGTCCCCAAACTGGACGCTGCAGTGCCGTAAGCTAAGGTCCTGCACCCGCCAGCTGCTGAGCACGGCGACTGCGTGCTGGATGCTACTTCGCTTGTCCTGCAGCAGCCCCAAATTACGTAAAGTTTATTCCTAAAACAATAGCATCAGGACAAACATCGGTTAGAACGTGTAGCACCCCCAAATTACGCAAGATTCATTCCTAAAACACTTGATAACAGCAGAACAAATGTGACTCGGAACGTGCGTGTACTCAATCAATAAACAGGTATACTAAAGAACTTACAAACAATATCGAAAAAATGAACCCAAGCGAAATCATTCACGCTAACCGCAGCAACACAGGATACGATACAGATTTATGAAAACTTCAGAATCGCACTAATAAAATTAACTGTATAGCCCTGAGATTTTCACTTGTTTAATTCATTTGCCTTCAATGATTGATTTCTTCCCTCTACTCCAGACTTTTCAAAAAGGCTCAGTGCAAGACTATGTATTATCAGTGACCAATATACTTGCCCCCTTACGAACCTTACTTACGTCTGTCCCAGGATTACATTTCCCAATCTCCACATACATGCGACAGTACATATCAATAATGTGTGCGGCAACTCCCGGTGACAGAAAAGTCCGTTGGCAGTAAGGCATGATCTTACTAGACATTTTGTGCGTTTAATTTTTCACAATGAACGTCATACAAAATATCTGTAGCAGGAAGCTTAAAGGATCTTCAAGCATGGACTTGGATTTGGACTTGGACTTGAAGGATTCAGTATATTTATGATGCAAGTACTATAAATTATCTGTCGAATGATCACAAAACATTGTCTTACAAATGAGAAATACATGTACCGCAATTACCTGCAACTAGAAAGAACGATGATCACAAGACATAATCTTATACTAATAAAGAAATACAATTACCTGCAACTGGAAGGACCAATGATCGCAGGACATGGTCTTGAGCGATGTATTGTGCCTCAGGGCAGTGCAGGCGAGCTGGAAGGCCGCGTCTTTAACAATCACTTGGCTGGAGGAAAAGTTCACACTCTCCATACTTTGTGACTGGCCCAAAGCGATCAGGATCGGCATGTAGCTCTTCACCTGTAGAAATAAAAATAAGTTTGGTACTAAGTCAACAGTCTTCAAAAGTAAGTACCTGATTTGCTAAAGCTAGTATCTGATCTGCTAAAGCTAATATCTAATCTGATAAAGCTGGAATCTGATCTGCTAAAGCCAATAGTCTGGTCTCTGTACAACAAGTAGTGTGATTTACTGAAGCAAGTAGACTAATTTGCTAAAGTAAGTAGTCTGACCTGCTTAAGCAAAAACCTTTTGTACAAAAACCAATTTTATAGGACACAGGGTATAAATAAATAGTGTTTAGTATATAAAAAAATACATGAAAAAACTGAGTTTACACTATTTACACATGTGTTGAAACTGCTAGCCACTTTAAAAGTAAAAGTAAGTCACTTTATAAACTTCAAGTAATTACATCAAATCGTGCAATATACACAATACTGAAAAGAGGAGGCAATTACATCTCTAAGCCGCTGCAGGTCGAGGGTCTTGAGATGAGGAGCCTGTCTCACTGCATCTCCCAGACAGACGAGGTCAGCGATGGTGAGGTAGAACTGAGGCTGATCCAAGTTTAGTGTCTGCAGGTGTGACTCGGGTAGCGCGGTGAACAAGTAGTGGAACACAGACTTGTGTTCGCTAGTAACGCACAGCGGCAGAGGTAACCGGGTTTCACCTGGTCATGGAATGATTATATTAAGAGCAATACGAAAACCTAATAGAAATATCAGCATTTGGCAACAAGTAATTGAATAAATAGTTACTTAAACTAGGAATCTAGTCTCCCATAAGGAAGCAGTACTGAAAATGTGACGCGTCACACACAGGTTGTTCTATGTACAAAGCTTATGTTTTAAATGAACTAGCAACGAATAGCAAAAATAAATCTTACCTTTTGCAATACAAGCAACAGCTATCTCTTCTTCGAATTATGTTTTTAAGAAAGATAGAATAATAAGTGACAATGATGATTTTCCTCTTCTATAAACTTGAAGACTGTACAAAGCTTTAATGGATCGAAAATAAATTCAATAAAACGTGCCAATAACTGCGCCACTCACATCCTTTAATGAACCAATAATGGCGCGCCTGCGGTACTTTCTTAACAGCGTCGCCCTTAACGTCAAAGAGAAAAGGAAGCTCTGTGCAGGGGTGGCTGTTTACGACGCCTGGTGAAGATGACCCAGTTCCCTGAGTCTCTTCGCTGCTGCTGTAGCCGGCTTCACTACCACCTCCTTGGGTGATGGAGGCGTTGGGGATGGAGGAGGTGGGGCTGGAAGGCTGTGATCCCCCAGGGGAGTCACTGGTCTCGTTGTCGTGCTCGTGGAGAGTGAAAGCATCGTGGCTCTTCTGAGCAGCGTTCTTGCGCAGGCGCAGAGGTTTCAGTTGAGATCCCATCTCGAAGGGCGAGAAGTCGGGGACTTCATCAGCGCTGCCGAACACGTTCACGAGCAGCGCTTTGTTCATTGATACTGTGAAAAATCATAAATTTAAGGTTGAAGTGTGCACCTAATGCAAGGGAGAAGAAAAATACAATCAAATTTGTTTGCACTTAAACAATTTTTACTTTTTGATAATTATTTCATTGAAGTTTGCTCATTTTATAAGTAAAAGAACAACACTCACTACAACCACCATTTACAGCAGAAATTGGTTTTCTATCACGCGCAGCACATAATGCATAACATCCGGTACAGAGGTAGGGCAGCACAGAGAAAGCAATACTGTAGCATCGTGTCATGGTAGCAACACAAGCGGAGCACTACGGTACTTCTAACTCAAATCGTACATTAAATGCACAACACACATCTTTCTATTCCCCTCTTCTTCATTTCCGTTCCTTCTTCCCCTGCCCTCAACTTTAGCGAACTCTCCCTCGAACGTTTCCTACTGGTACCGTCCATCACTACCATCGCTCACAGTAAAGGTGATGTAACGACGATCGCTGCTTGATGAGACGAGCCAGCCCCAAGAAGCCCTCGTGACCCAACTCCAGCCCATCCAAGTGCAGGGTCTGCAGGTGGGGAGCTGAGCTCGCCAATGCCTCGCATGTCACGTGCAGGTCTTCGTTGCTCAAGAAGGTCTGTAGCTTCAGCATTCGCAACTCAGAGAAATACGCTGGCGTCTGTACGGGTGTATGCAATGATGAAAATATGCTCGTTGAGGTCGATCATTAGAACAGAAAATGTTAATTATGGTATTTCAGTCCTCAAATGCATGTGGTTATAAAAGATCGAGTTACCTGAGGTAATGAATTTTTTGAAGCTAAAATATACATTTTATATTGCTAGTTTAAGCGTTCTCAAACGAACTTTGATAAAAAATTATTAACAAACCACGTTTAAAGTAAAGTGAAGAGCAACTTGTTCGTTCTTTTATAATAAACATTCTTATTAAGGAAAAATAGAATGCAAAATTTCTACTTCATCCATTGTGGGTCAATGGGTTCCAAAATTATAATTCTATAAACAAACTGTCATTTTCATTGGGCACCGAAATTGAACAGAAGAATTACTATTTTATCAAAAAATGAAAGAAGTTATCCTTCATAACGTGTGCGTCAATTTATACTCGGGTTGTGTTGGGTGAATATTTAGCAATTTCTTGTCATTCCAGAAAACAGTTCTGGAACCTTGTGTTTTTAGGCAAGGTTCCAAAAGAGGAATATTCTTCGTTCACAGTATTCGCATGAGTCTGTGCTCAGTTTATGATACGAACCAAAAAATATAGAAAACCCAACACTTTGTTAGACTTTTTGCCATTTCAGTCACGAACGATATGAATAAAACTTTCAAATAAATAAATATTCCATTATTATTACTTAAAAATCATCAGTGTTATTCGTTTGGATAGAAACACATTTTGTTTCAGGTTACACCCGTTGGGAGACTTGAAACTGCTTGGTGAGGTTTTTAATGCTTGTCTAATTAATAAATTTAACTGATCGGTTCAGAGGACTGAACAATATTCATTCTGATTAACTTGTGCTATTCAGTATTTTTTTAAATTAACGCAGAAGAGTACCTTTTACAAGAGGGTAAACGAACACGAACAATTTGAATTCTAAATTGCAATATGTACAATAATGCGTATTCATCCACATTTAAAGAAAAAGTTAAAAGGCAATCAAACTTACAAGGCTCTCGCTCTTGCTAGCAACTTCGAACGAATTTTTCAGATGCTTTCCGAGATCGATCTTCATGTCCCGAAATTCTAAATTCTTCAGGCCTTTCTTAGAGTAAATTTTGTAAATATCAGCAAAAAACATCTGCAGTTTGTCTTCTGTGAAGTGAGCACCGTCTTGTTTAGCTCGAATTTTGATGTTCTTAACGCTGCCATTCAGATGAAGAGCTTTGAAAAATGCACAGAGTTGCTCTGAAGAAGCTTCAACAAATGAACTTTCCTGGTCGGGGTTGGAGCTTTTTATTCTCCACACGAGTTCTAAAGAATGTAGTTTATAAAATTTTTCAGGCAGAAGATGTGTCCAACCTTCAATGTGTGCTTCGTTTGTCGAAAGAACGACCGACTCCATGTCGAGAAGCCGAGCAATGATTCTTTTATTGTCCCGATGCGGTCCTGCTTCCTTCAGTAGCGCCAAGAGCGTGAGCTCTGGCAAGTTTTGTAGACGAGGATATCTGAGGACAGAGAACAAGCGGTGGGCGTGGGAGGATAGAATGCCAGCTGTGAACGGCAGTACCTCAGAGTCTTTCTTTTCCAAGAGTGCAGCAAATTTCCAACATTGATGGCACCCTGTACGGCATCGCCGGATGTGGTTCGCAATATGAAGGGCAGCTAGATATTCAATGAAAGTTTGATGCACGGGCTTCCAAAACTTTTGAACTTGCACCCGAAGTGCGTCGCTTTCATCTTCATTGTACAAAAAACCTAGCTGTCGGATGTCTTCGAAATGAGGAACACTCTTCAAGTCTTCGCCTGTGAAACGGTGTCGGTCATTTTTGATGGCCTGAACGCAGAGCTTACCGAAATGATCGAATGCTTGCACGTACTCAGCGGGTAGACCATCCATTTCAGCATCAGCTTCCTTGTTTCTAGTCTTCTTCCACTTGATGAGGCAGAGCATGATTTTATAGAGCATATCAGACATACTATCAGGCAGTTCCTTATTAGCATTATCGCTCTCGTACAGCATGCACAGCAGCACACAAAACAAAGGTCTCTCGGCCAACTTCCTGTACTTGGAGTGACGTGCTAGAATTTCCCGCAGTGACTCTCCACAGTTTGTGTCCTTTACAATATCAAAATATTTTTCAATAAATTTCCACATCTGATGCTCGTCGAAACCTTTGACAACGAGTCTCGTGGCCAGGCACTGAAGAGCAGCGGGCCGAGATGTGACTAACACACGACTGTTTGGAAAATCCTGACCGGCGATTATATTCTGAACTTCACATTTGTCGAAGTGACCCATCTCATCATACCCGTCCAGAATGAAAAGGATGTCCTTCTCGTTTTTACGCCAGTAGTCCCATACTTGGCGTACCCTTCGAAAAGAAATCAAATTAGTGTCGAGCATAGGTAATTACACAAAAATTAAGAATGACCACGTCGAAAGAAAAATGAATTTTCACCGGAAACAATAATTAGCCTACTAAAATAAATACAGCCGCTCGGTTAAGATATTATAAAGCACAGCGTAAAAATACGCGAAAATGATGCTGTAAAAGAACTAAGTTAAACTGACTTCTGAACGAATAGACAAAACAAATTTTAAATTTCAAAATAAAAAATGTTCTGTTACATTTAAAAATAGGATTCATAAAATCACCATTACAATTAAGTTGCAAACAATGAATAGACACTCGACATCAATTCAAAAGTCTCCAGTACGTTAGTTATTGTTCAACCAAACGACTGGGAACATTCCAACGTAGAACTTCTTATCACAGCACACAAAGTCCATCAGTCACTTAGAAATGCAAATAAAAATTTGATATAGTTTACAAATTTCAGAACATGTAAATACTGGCAGTGTGAGTGTCTTGATAAAACAAAAAAATTATGATATGAGCAGGATGAAAAAGTTTTGGGCTTTGTGGGGGCCAGTCCAGATTCCAGATCCAGCAAAAGGTTCATACACTAAATATTAAATATTCTTGACATTTATTTGTTTAACACTGTAAAATAACAGCTTCGAACTAAAAGCTTTAAATGCAAAATAGTTCGGGAAAAAGAATACCTCAATGTTGGAAACTTCAAGAAAAAGTTTTGCTGGGTTCAGGCAAGAACGGCTCTCTATTATAGCCAGTATCATTTCTTACGCAGAAAAAAAGCTTGATAACTGAACATATAACATCTGAAGCGAGAATTAGTAGACTCACTTTTCAGGGTCGAAGTAAGAAGGCAGTATCTCGTGCTGGATGTACTGCTCTATGCTGCCTTGGTAATCGCTTAGTGTGATGAGCAGCACTAGGCGGAAATGCCCCAGCGCTCCGTCCTCTGCCCATTCCTGCGCGAGGTGTGCTGACAGCAGTGTCTTCCCCATGCCTGCCTCGCCCTCCACCAGGAAATGGGTCTAAACAGGAGTTCAAAATAATTATTGATGTACTGAACTTTCGTTCAGAGCAATAAATGACAAAAAAAATCGATGTTATCGCTGTACTGAATCCCTGTAGAGATAGAGATCAATGAATGTTACTTATACAAGAAAATGTTTCGACTATTGTTATGCTGAATTCCTATTGAAACAAATGAATGCTAGTCACACAGAAAAATTCCGAGAATATTGAGAACTCTCAACAAGGCTTTAATTTCATACCAGGTCTACTAGCTCTAAATCACGGTTACTACTAACTATTAGAAATGGAGCTTTGTAGGATAAAATAGCATCATCGATATTAAAAATCTCGTATAGAAAATATTATCAGAGCGTGAATAGTCAAGACATGTTTCGTTGACCAAATGACTAATGCTAAAATGAGGCTAGCTCACTGAATAGTTGAATGAGGATGATCAAAATTGGCCAATCTTTTTTTTTATTCTTGTTCAAAAGGGTTTTCTTTCGCTCTTTGTCAATTCACTCGTTCAAAATGAAATTTTGAAATGATAAAAAACATAAATTAGAGGAAAGTTTTTGATGGCAGAATGATAAAGATTACGCATGCCTATTCTCATGTAATGTAATCCAATTGATGTAATTCATTTGAAAATTGAATGAAACCTTCAAAAATATCATGAAGAACGCAAAATTCGAGGTATGACAAGAAATAAAAGAAGAAAAGAAAGAGGCAACAATATAGACATATATCTTCTTTGAACAAACCTCTCTAGCCACTAACAGGCTACCCAGCTGCAGAAGTCATCAATAGGACAAATAGAACATGTACACATAAACGGAAATACCTCCTGATCAGCCGTACGAAGCAGTTCTGAGAGATCCACAGCAGACGTGGTGGGTAGCCCGCGTCTATCAACTGAAAAAATGCGGGGCTCAAGATAGTAGTCTTCTAACGGAGCCACCTGCACACACAGCAACACAACTTGTCTCAAAAGTAGAAAACTTAGATTTGCAAGCAAACGAAATATGAAACATGACATAAAATTACTGAACTATTGAATTATTTAGGATTGCCTAATAATCCCAAAGTCCTAATACCTCGCAGAAGTATGTTGAAGTAATAAAGAAAGATGGAAGACTTGTGAAAATTTATTTTATTTGGATGCGTTAAAATTGTCTCAAAAGTTTCAGAGACGAAATAATTAGATAATCCTTCTGGTCATTGTGAAACCAATATTAACCTCCTTGAAATATAGTGCACGAAATATTTTACGGTGATAGAAAAAATACTTGTGACACTTGAGTACCTTTTTACGGATCAAAATACGTACTTAACAACAATATAAAGTAATAATATATACTTGACAACATATGCACGAGTAGGGGCTACCTATCCCACAAAAAGGATTTATTGGATGAAATAAGTCAAGGATGCACTGGATGAAATATGACAAGGATGAAATAGGACAAGAATCCACTAAAGAGTTAAGGATGCACAGTAAAATAGAACAAGTGGTGGCAGCTCCCCACCATGCGGTCGAGATGCCACGGCAGCAAGGGGGACCGTGACCGTTGACGGTAGCGCTGACGAAGGATCTCCTGGAATTCCAAAACGGCGTCTTCAGTACCTGTGGAGGACGGGGTGATCAAAAACACACTCCGGGGAAACTGTCGGGCATACCTTAATCTCTACCAACGCTCATCGTTGGTAGAGATTAAGAAACCAAGCATATTATGGACACCAAGAATATTTGGATAGATCTGAAAGGCAGACTGATCGAGCGTCAGGCTCTGAGAGCAACAGAGAATAAGGCAATAGAAGCGAACCGTTTGGTGCATTTTTGGGTTACTACCGAAGTCCATCCTGACTGAAGTAAAGGCATCAATTAAACATGTACACCTCAATCACGCAAGCCACTTTAGTTATGTACACATACTTCACTCACTCCCAGGTATTTCAGTCACGCACATGTACCGCAATCATACACAGGCTCTAAGAGTTAGAGACATAAAATCAGTACGTTATAAAACTGGGGGTTTTCTAAGTAGCGTGGGGGAGCAAAGTAAACTACTTATTCTATTCCATCAAAATGAAACCATAACGTACACAAAACTTCAGCATATGATTCGACTTCTCTGAATTAATGATGGAAAAGGACGCTGACAAATTCCACACGGAAAGAAGTCATACCAGAGAACAGACGCTCATTTCGCATGCCAGTACAAATATAAACGTTATTTTAAAAGACGGTATATTTCACTGTCAAAATATAATTATTTGTTCTTAATTTGTTAAAGTAAGCCGACCTGCGAGGGCGGAGACGGGCGACTTAGAAGCGGTGCGTCGACAGGATCCATCCCGGCAGCCTTTCTCACACGACTGACCACAGAAATAAATTAAAATGCAATGAATACCTCCATAAAATGCAATGAATACGTTTGTATCCTAACCTAAGTTTCACAAATTTCACCAGGTTCATAAGAATAGTTCTAGCAAAATAAAATATAATCCTCAAAAACATATTTCAACACTTCACACAACTTTGATGAAATTCGTTCCCAATGAATTTACTTAATAAAGTTTTTCCAAAAAAATTCGAGACACTTTGAAAAAGAACCGTTGACTCTTGGAGAGCCTCTTTAGGGAAATCAGTGAAGTTTTCTTAAAAACGTACACGAAGAACTTTAATTTTTAGAAAAGGTTTTAACGGCGGGTTTTTTAAGTCTACTGACATATTTCACTTGACGTATGAACTGTTTTCTAAGCTGTCCATGGAATTTCTTCGAATGAATCTCGAAAGTGTTTTTCAAAATTTCACGTAGACCTTTTCATTGTAAATTTCTACAGAAAAATTATGCTGAATCTGAGAGGTAACAATTACATTCAAATTAAATCTTTCATCTTTAGTCTTTAGAATTATTCAGATCACAACAACACAACTTTCTTTTTTCGAAGCAAATTGCTTTGAAAAAAAAGGAGTCATGTTACCGCATCGTGTACAATCGGAAACGTGACCAAAGTTATTCTTATTCTTTACTTCCCATAAACTTTGGCATGGTTTTTATACGACTTTAAAAGATCCAATGGTAACTTTATAATTTCATAACTCTTCACTACATTTCACTTATATCAAATCTTGCAATCTAGAATAAAAAATTTGAAGGTAACGGCACTCACAGGATGACAGTCAATAAATAGCTGGTCCGGTTCAGATGCAGGACAGTAGTTGCAACTTTTTGGGGAAAATCAAGACAATTTTATGGTGGCAAATTTCTAGAGCAAATCCTTACAAGTGGCAATGAGTGTTGCTGGGCGCTGGGCGTCTTTAAAATTACTCAAACTTATTGATTTGTGTAACATTTACGTAAAGAAAATTTCAAGACGAGAATAAGCTGGAAGCAGTAAATGAATCTCGAAGTATTGTAATTTTAAAAACAATTTCGTAATAAAAGGAATGGACTTTAAATTCGAATGATTTTCAAGGTCGAGGAATATAGTTCGTAACGTTCATGAAAACCTACTCTCCTTTAATATTGTTGGACAGAGTCAGACGACATTGCGTTCATGGTTTGGGCGGATTATGTTCTGAGAACAGGAATACTGTCAAGCAGCAGTTAATGGGACAGAAACACTCACCGACAATTACCGACAAGTGTTCATTTGGAATTCAAAGATGAATTGGTTTTCACGCCCCAGTTTCTACAAACATGAGCAAGTATTTAAAGTAGGAAAACATGAATAATGATTTGTAGTAACCTTTATTTCAAACTTGATTCTACGACTTACCTTGCGGCCGCAGTTGTTGTACGTGATGACGATTTGAGTGCCGTTGTGAATCTTGGAATTGACGATGGTGGGTAGTCCTCCATGGGGAGGCAAGGACAACTCGTTGGGGGCAAGTGGGCTGCTGGGGGTCAGAGTGACATCTCCCGTTGGGTGGCTTGTGGGTGACTGTAAATCTGCATAGAACGAATGGCGTTTTCGCACTACATACAGGGTGTCCCAAAAAATGTATACAGAGTGCGTAAGATATTTGAGGACACATATTTTTGTAATTTAAACTACCCCGATAATAAGTAATGTATTTTTTATTTCAGAAGATCCCATGGCAGATACTACTATAAGTAATGAAATGAAAAGACACACTGTAATAGTGCCTATAAAAGCGAAACACAGCAATTTAGAAATTGCAAGAGTTCTAAAAGTTGTCAGATCTTTCGTTTCCAAAGTTAGAAAGGAGCTGAATGAAAACAATTGCGATGAATTGGCCACGATCAAGAAAAAAACAGCATTGTCAACGCTCTAACTCACTCAGAACACCTGAGTTTGTCAGAATAGTGCATGAAATGATCGACGAGAATTCTGGGAAGTCAATGCGATATGTTGCCAAAGATCATCAAGTGTCTGAAGGAACAATAAGGAATGTTGTTCATCAAGACCTCGGATACAAATCATACGTTCTTAGGCAAGGTCAGTTTATGTCGACAAAAACTCAAGAAAATCGTTTCATGCGTGCAAAACAACTCTTAAACGAATTGAAGCGCTCTGAAGAACAGGCCATGATCATTTTCATGTTCATGTCACACCAAACTTATGGCCTCCTAACTCACCAGACCTTAATCCTTTGAATTATTACGTGTGGGGCGTCGTTCAAAAGGAAGTTACTAAGCATCCTCATAACACCAAATCCTCTCTAATGGCAGCAATAGCCCGAGCAATAGAGGACACAAATCAAGATCACCTGATCAAAGCTTGTAGTCGTTTTCGGACTCAAATTGAGTCGGTGATAGAAGCCATAAGGAGGATATATAGAATAAAACGTAGGTTAATATTATGCTTACTTCTTTTGTTACAAGAAACTGTGTGTTTCAACGATTAACAGTTTCATTTCCTGTTTTTCGAAAAGTACGTAAGGTGTCCTCAGATACCTCACGCACCCTATACATTTATAAAAAGCTGTAGTTTGAATACTAGTGAAGCTAGGAAGCTGGAACAGGTCTCATTTGAAAGAGCAAATTTAAAGTTTTAATTTGTAACCAGAATACGTTCTTACCCATCATATGAATACCAGTAGTATTCAAACAACACCCTTTTTAAAAATGTATGCATTTTTGGGGACACTTTGTACATGTAAGGAGTGATCGCGTTGGACTGTTTTGGTGTGCCAGAAAGGAAAGTATCAATATTTTCTCAGAATTAGGTCGTATTCTAATTTTGATACCACAAAACCGTGAAGCGAAGAAAAAAAATTACAAACCAAATTGTAGTCCAAAACTGGAAAATACACATGTTTTAACACCTCATGAGCAGTTTGCCACTACATACAACGAAATTTCGATACGGTCAAAGTGAAGGAACTACACAACACATCACAAAAATGCCACAACACGAAGGAGATGGGACAGCAACTGCTACATAATTTTCTCCCCCAGATATCCATGCATTGCATCTGGAAATCATATTTTATTCATCTGAATATAAGAACTCGCTGCAGGAAAGTTTGGGGAAGAAGACTGATCTGGGCTTTATTCATGTGAATTCAAGAACTCGCTGCAAGAAAGCGTGGGGAAGAAGACTGATCTGGGCTTTATTCATGTGAATTCAAGAACTCACTGCAAGAGAGCATGGGGAAGAAGACTGACCTGGACGGGCGGACCGAGGTATGGGGGAAGAGACAGTTTTGCTGACGTGTCGTGGGGAGGAGGACCCTGCCCTTGCCCGAGGGGAGCTGGGTACTGCATCTCGTGTCAAGCTTGCATCTCCAGGCGGTTGTAGTACCTGTGTCACGCATACACGCAACGTTCATACTAAGGGATTTTGTAAGCTCATTTAGCTCATGGTCTACTTCTCAGGTACATTTTGATTTAGATTTAAGTAAACTCTAGTTTTACTTTTAATTCATAGATTTTTAAGCATACTTTAGGTTGAGCGAGACTATGGGTCTAGTCTCACATGTACAGAAAGAATTACAACACCAAAAATAAGAAAAAGTTGACACCGAGAATATTTAATTTTTCATGCGTGGCTTCATACGAAAGCCTTCTTACAGTAACTAAACAGAAATAAGGTGAAAACCCTTCGAAAAGTACTAAAAATAGCACGTCTTCAATTATCGACTGATGAAAGTCCAGAGGCAAGAAATATTAGCTCTAAACGTGACAAATTATCCTGAAACTTGAGATTACACATCTAGATATGAACAAAAATTACAAGTATAGAAGATTATTCACCATACCTTAGTAGCACAAGTGATCTACTTAACGATCATACTGCTCTGGAGACTGCATGCTCATTGAGTGAGGAAGATTCAGTGGCTTATGATCTGTACGATGGCATCATTTACAGTGCTTTGATAGTTAAATTTTTCGTCTACGTACAGTTAATCCAACACGCGCGGAAGAACAATGTGCCCAGCTATAACTATCACAAAGGAACGTTAAGAACTAAATTAGAAGTTTGGGTCAAGTCTAACTTCAGCTATTGAAACGAAATTGATTATACTGACTTTGCCGTTTTGAATTGTTTGCACTGGTCCGTGGGGCGTGATTTTGATGTGTAGGGCTTTGGAATCTCCGTCGGGCAGCGGTGAGGCAGACACCCCCACGCTGTCCTTGCTGCCCTCCTCTGAAATATTTTATAAAATGAACAAAATTTTAATGTTAAATTTATCGTATGAGTCAAATAAAAACTTACTTTAAAGTTCTGCTGCTCTTCACATACAAGAACTCTCGTACTTAGAAATGGCAATCCATTGAGTACCAAACTAATTTTGCTCTGAAGTATTTTAGTGCAGAACATTGAAGAAATTGCAGAAGGTTAGAACGAAAAAAATGAGCAGCAGTCAGTTTTGGTACAGGAAGAGGTAGAAAGCGCAGAGTAAGACGATTTTAGTAGAATGTATGCAGTCGTAAAAACTGCAGTAAGGAACATATACACTAGATTTCGGAAATTTTTTCGCTGTAAAAACAACAGATGTGACTTAACCACATTCAAATATATTAACACGGGAAGCTTTGAAATTTTCAGTTACTTTAGCGCATTACAGAAAGTTGGAGACAGACCACAGCACGGAGCAATTGCGAAACTGAGATGACAAGTAGGCGTGTAATTTAGCAGACGAAATATAAGATCGCTTAGCGTCGAAAAATTAATAGAAAACAAATGAAAACAATTGCGAGTACAACAAAACAGAACGTCGCTGATAATCTGTTTTTAAATTCCCCGAGAAAAACGAGGTATAATGGAAAACAATGACGGCTCATTGTTGAAAGGGAAGAATGTCCAGTAGGTAGTTATGCAAGTGCATATTGGTATTCGGAAACCGGAATGAAATAAAAATTTGATATCTTTTCAAAATATTTATCAATACATTCGAAAAACTTTAAATTGAATGACATTGAAAATATTTAACCTGCATTTTTGAATCTATTTTGAAAGTGCATTTAGCATTTAAATACATGAACATTCAGTAATGACTCACATGCTTACCTCACACTAACACGAGGTATTAACGT